>CAJHNH020001545.1:95000-160828 GCA_905116865.2 Candidula unifasciata | reverse complement strand
TGCTGTTGTAGGATTAGGATGTTTTATTGGGTGAGTTGCTGTTGTAGGATTAGGATGTTTTATTGGGTGAGTTGCTGTTGTGGGATTAGGATGTTTTATTGGGTGAGTTGCTGTTGTGGGATCAGGATGTTTTATTGGGTGAGTTGCTGTTGTGGGATTAGGATGTTTTATTGGGTGAGTTGCTGTTGTGGGATCAGGATGTTTTATTGGGTGAGTTGCTGTTCTGGGATCAGGATGTTTTATTGGGTGAGTTGCTGTTGTGGGATTAGGATGTTTTATTGGGTGAGTTGCTGTTGTGGGATTAGGATGTTTTATTGGGTGAGTTGCTGTTTGTGGGATTAGGATGTTCTGCTGTATGAGTCTGCAGTAAAGTTGATTTCTGTGTGTCTTATAGTGGAAGTAGCACTCACTGAGTGATGTGGTCAATATACCGCCCACCTTTACTTCCCAGAAATGTCTTCATGAACCCCATTGTCCCAAGAAAGCTGGTTTTCTGACGTTTAAGGGTTTCGATGACATGATGTATTTAGGCAGTGGCCAGGACGTCTGTGTAATAGCTTTGCTACTTGTTGCAGCTGCAAAATATGTAGACATACTGGTTATGATTATATTTACACATACATTATTTGTGTGTGTGTGTGTGTGTGTGTATGTGTGTGTGTGGGTGTGTGTGTGTGTGTGTGTGTGTATGTGTGTGTGTGTGTGTGTATGTGTGTGTGTGGGTGTGTGTGTGTGTATGTGTGTGTGTGTGTATTATTGGTAGTGAAAAAAAAAATAGTATAGTTTTATTAAATTACTGTATTTTTAAGAAAGGCCTTGTGCGCTGTAATTAAGGTTCCCTCAGACAGTACCCTCATAGCTATGTGTTATATGTTAGGATCCTCTGTAATCTGTTGCATGTTCCCTCAGACAGTACCCTCATAGCTATGTGTTATATGTTAGGATCCTCTGTAATCTGTTGCATGTTCCCTCAGACAGTACCCTCATAGCTATGTGTTATATGTTAGGATCCTCTGTAATCTGTTGCATGTTCCCTCAGACAGTACCCTCATAGCTATGTGTTATATGTTAGGATCCTCTGTAATCTGTTGCATGTTCCCTCAGACAGTACCCTCATAGCTATGTGTTATATGTTAGGATCCTCTGTAATCTGTTGCATGTTCCCTCAGACAGTACCCTCATAGCTATGTGTTATATGTTAGGATCCTCTGTAATCTGTTGCATGTTCCCTCAGACAGTACCCTCATAGCTATGTGTTATATGTTAGGATCCTCTGTAATCTGTTGCATGTTCCCTCAGACAGTACCCTCATAGCTATGTGTTATATTTTAGGATCCTCTGTAATCTGTTGCATGTTCCCTCAGACAGTACCCTCATAGCTATGTGTTATATTTTAGGATCCTCTGTAATCTGTTGCATGTTACCTCAGACAGTACCCTCATAGCTATGTGTTATATGTTAGGATCCTCTGTAATCTGTTGCATGTTCCCTCAGACAGTACGCTTATAGCTATGTGTTATATTTTAGGATCCTCTGTAATCTGTTGCATGTTCCCTCAGACAGTACCCTCATAGCTATGTGTTATATTTTAGGATCCTCTGTAATCTGTTGCATGTTCCCTCAGACAGTACCCTCATAGCTATGTGTTATATTTTAGGATCCTCTGTAATCTGTTGCATGTTCCCTCAGACAGTACCCTCATAGCTATGTGTTATATTTTAGGATCCTCTGTAATCTGTTGCATGTTCCCTCAGACAGTACCCTCATAGCTATGTGTTATATTTTAGGATCCTCTGTAATCTGTTGCATGTTCCCTCAGACATTACGCTTATAGCTATGTGTTATATGTTGGGATCCTCTGTAATCTGTTGCATGTTCCCTCAGACAGTACCCTCATAGCTATGTGTTATATTTTAGGATCCTCTGTAATCTGTTGCATGTTCCCTCAGACATTACGCTTATAGCTATGTGTTATATGTTAGGATCCTCTGTAATCTGTTGCATGTTCCCTCAGACAGTACCGTCATAGCTATGTGTTATATTTTAGGATCCTCTGTAATCTGTTGCATGTTCCCTCAGACATTACGCTTATAGCTATGTGTTATATGTTGGGATCCTCTGTAATCTGTTGCATGTTCCCTCAGACAGTAAGCTTATATCTATGTGTTATATGTTAGGATCCTCTGTAATCTGTTGCATGTTCCCTCAGACAGTACCGTCATAGCTATGTGTTATATGTTAGGATCCTCTGTAATCTGTTGCATGTTCCCTCAGACAGTACACTTATATCTATGTGTTATATGTTAGGATCCTCTGTAATCTGTTGCATGTTCCCTCAGACAGTACCGTCATAGCTATGTGTTATATGTTAGGATCCTCTGTAATCTGTTTCATGTTCCCTCAGACAGTACGCTTTATCTATGTGTTATATGTCAGGTTCTTCTGTAATCTGTTGCATTTTCCCTCAATCAGTACCCTCATAGTAATGTGTTATATGTTAGATCCTCTGTAATCTGTTGCATGTTCCCTCAGGCAGTACCCTCATAGCCATGTGTTATATATGTTATGTTCCTCTATATTCTGTTGCATGTTCCCTCAGGCAGTACCCTCATAGCCATGTGTTATATATGTTATGTTCCTCTATATTCTGTTGCATGTTCCCTCAGGCAGTACCCTCATAGCCATGTGTTATATATGTTATGTTCCTCTATATTCTGTTGCATGTTCCCTCAGACAGTACCGTCGTAGCTATGTGTTATATATGTTAGGTTCCTCTGTATTCTGTTGCATGTTCCCTCAAACAGTACCCTTATAACTATGTGTTATATGTTAAGTTCCTTTGTATTCTTTGCAGGTTCCCTCAAGTACATGCCCAAGCTGCAAAACTTGCTGATCCGCCAGGGAGTCTACTTCAACAACTCCTTCGTGCCGACCCCAATGTGCTGCCCTTCCAGAAGCACATTCCTCACCGGCATGTATGTACACAACCACAATGTGTACACCAACAACGCCAACTGCTCGTCCCTGGACTGGCAGCGTCAGCACGAGACTCGCAACTTTGCTGCCTACATCAACAAGACATACACCACAGGTTAGTGTGTTAGTTGTAAATGTCTGTCTGTGTGTATGTATGAGGATAGGTCCTCCATGATAGGTCAGTATCTTAGTAGCTAATGTCTGTGTGTTTGTATGTAGAAGGATAGGTCCTCCTTGATAGGTCGGTATCTTAGTAGCTAATGTCTGTCTGTGTGTATGTATGAGGATAGGTCCTCCATGATAGGTCAGTATCTTAGTAGCTAATGTCTGTATGTTTGTATGTAGAAGGATAGGTCCTCCATGATAGGTCAGTATCTTAGTAGCTAATGTCTGTATGTTTGTATGTAGGAGGATAGGTTCTCCATGATAGGTCAGTATCTTAGTAGCTAATGTCTGTCTGTGTGTATGTATGAGGATAGGTCCTCCATGATAGGTCAGTATCTTAGTAGCTAATGTCTGTATGTTTGTATGTATGAGGATAGGTCCTCCATGATAGGTCAGTATCTTAGTAGCTAATGTCTGTGTGTTTGTATGTAGGAGGATAGGTCCTCCATGATAGGTCAGTATTTTAGTTGCTAATGTCTGTATGTATGTTTGTATGTAGGAGGATAGGTCCTCCATGATAGGTCGGTATTTTAGTTGCTAATGTCTGTATGTATGTTTGTATCTTAGGAGTAGGCTACATGATGTCTATTTTAGTTGCTAATGTCTGTATGTTTGTATGTAGGAGGATAGGTTCTCCATGATAGGTCAGTATTTTAGTTGCTAATGTCTGTATGTTTGTATGTAGGAGGATAGGTCCTCCATGATAGGTCAGTATCTTAGTAGCTAATGTCTGTGTGTATGTAGGAGGATAGGTTCTCCATGATAGGTCGGTATCTTAGTAGCTAATGTCTGTGTGTATGTTTGTATGAGGATAGGTCCTCCATGGTAGGTCAGTATCTTAGTAGCTAATGTCTGTATGTTTGTATGTAGAAGGATAGGTCCTCCATGATAGGTCAGTATCTTAGTAGCTAATGTCTGTGTGTATGTAGAAGGATAGGTCCTCCATGATAGGTCAGTATCTTAGTAGCTAATGTCTGTATGTTTGTATGTAGAAGGATAGGTCCTCCATGATAGGTCAGTATCTTAGTAGCTAATGTCTGTATGTTTGTATGTAGAAGGATAGGTCCTCCATGATAGGTCAGTATCTTAGTAGGTATGTTTGTATGTCTTAGGATAGGTCCTCCATGATAGGTCGGTATATTAGTAGCTAATGTCTGTATGTTTGTATGTAGAAGGATAGGTCCTCCATGATAGGTCAGTATCTTAGTAGCTAATGTATGTATGTTTGTATGTAGAAGGATAGGTCCTCCATGATAGGTCAGTATCTTAGTAGCTAATGTCTGTATGTTTGTATGTAGAAGGATAGGTCCTCCATGATAGGTCAGTATCTTAGTAGCTAATGTCTGTATGTTTGTATGTAGGAGGATAGGTTCTCCATGATAGGTCAGTATCTTAGTAGCTAATGTCTGTGTGTATGTAGGATGATAGGTCCTCCATGATAGGTCAGTATCTTAGTAGCTAATGTCTGTGTGTATGTAGGAGGATAGGTCCTCCATGATAGGTCAGTATCTTAGTAGCTAATGTCTGTGTGTTTGTATGTAGGAGGATAGGTCCTCCATGATAGGTCAGTATCTTAGTAGCTAATGTCTGTGTGTATGTAGGAGGATAGGTCCTCCATGATAGGTCAGTATTTTAGTTGCTAATGTCTGTGTGTATGTAGGAGGATAGGTCCTCCATGATAGGTCGGTATCTTAGTAGCTAATGTCTGTATGTTTGTATGTATGAGGATAGGTCCTCCATGATAGGTCAGTATCTTAGTAGCTAATGTCTGTATGTTTGTATGTAGAAGGATAGGTCCTCCATGATAGGTCAGTATCTTAGTAGCTAATGTCTGTATGTTTGTATGTAGGAGGATAGGTCCTCCATGATAGGTCAGTATCTTAGTAGCTAATGTCTGTGTGTATGTAGGAGGATAGGTCCTCCATGATAGGTCAGTATCTTAGTAACTAATGTCTGTGTGTATGTATGAGGATAGGTCCTCCATGATAGGTCAGTATTTTAGTAGCTAATGTCTGTGTGTGTTTATGTAGGAGGATAGGTCCTCCATGATAGGTCAGTATCTTAGTAGCTAATGTCTGTCTGTGTGTATGTAGGAGGATAGGTCCTCCATGATAGGTCAGTATCTTAGTAGCTAATGTCTGTGTGTGTGTATGTAGGAGGATAGGTCCTCCATGATAGGTCAGTATCTTAGTAGCTAATGTCTGTCTGTGTGTATGTAGGAGGATAGGTCCTCCATGATAGGTCAGTATCTTAGTAGCTAATGTCTGTGTGTATGTAGGAGGATAGGTCCTCCATGATAGGTCAGTATCTTAGTAGCTAATGTCTGTGTGTTTGTATGTAGGAGGATAGGTCCTCCATGATAGGTCAGTATCTTAGTAGCTAATGTCTGTATGTTTGTATGTAGGAGGATAGGTCCTCCATGATAGGTCAGTATTTTAGTTGCTAATGTCTGTGTGTATGTAGGAGGATAGGTCCTCCATGATAGGTCAGTATTTTAGTAGCTAATGTCTGTGTGTATGTTTGTATGAGGATAGGTTCTCCATGATAGGTCAGTATTTTAGTTGCTAATGTCTGTGTGTATGTATGAGGATAGGTCCTCCATGATAGGTCAGTATTTTAGTTCCTAATAACTGTGTGTATGTAGAAGGATAGGTCCTCCATGATAGGTCAGTATCTTAGTAGCTAATGTCTGTATGTTTGTATGTAGGAGGATAGGTCCTCCATGATAGGTCAGTATCTTAGTAGCTAATGTCTGTGTGTATGTAGGAGGATAGGTCCTCCATGATAGGTCAGTATCTTAGTAGCTAATGTCTGTGTGTATGTAGGAGGATAGGTCCTCCATGATAGGTCAGTATTTTAGTTGCTAATGTCTGTGTGTATGTAGGAGGATAGGTCCTCCATGATAGGTCAGTATCTTAGTAGCTAATGTCTGTATGTATGTATGAGAATAGGTCCTCCATGATAGGTCAGTATTTTAGTTGCTAATGTCTGTGTGTATGTATGAGGATAGGTCCTCCATGATAGGTCAGTATTTTAGTTGCTAATGTCTGTGTGTTTGTATGTAGGAGGATAGGTCCTCCATGATAGGTCAGTATCTTAGTAGCTAATGTCTGTGTGTATGTAGGAGGATAGGTCCTCCATGATAGGTCGGTATCTTAGTTGCTAATGTCTGTGTGTATGTAGGAGGATAGGTCCTCATGATAGGTCAGTATCTTAGTAGCTAATGTCTGTATGTTTGTATGTAGGAGGATAGGTCCTCCATGATAGGTCAGTATTTTAGTTGCTAATGTCTGTGTGTATGTAGGAGGATAGGTTCTCCATGATAGGTCAGTATCTTAGTAGCTAATGTCTCTATGTTTGTATGTAGGAGGATAGGTCCTCCATGATAGGTCAGTATCTTAGTAGCTAATGTCTGTATGTTTGTATGTAGGAGGATAGGTCCTCCATGATAGGTCAGTATCTTAGTAGCTAATGTCTGTGTGTTTGTATGTAGGAGGATAGGTCCTCCATGATAGGTCAGTATCTTAGTAGCTAATGTCTGTATGTTTGTATGTAGGAGGATAGGTCCTCCATGATAGGTCAGTATCTTAGTAGCTAATGTCTGTATGTTTGTATGTAGGAGGATAGGTCCTCCATGATAGGTCAGTATCTTAGTAGCTAATGTCTGTATGTTTGTATGTAGGAGGATAGGTCCTCCATGATAGGTCAGTATCTTAGTAGCTAATGTCTGTATGTTTGTATGTAGGAGGATAGGTCCTCCATGATAGGTCAGTATTTTAGTTGCTAATGTCTGTGTGTATGTAGAAGGATAGGTTCTCCATGATAGGTCAGTATCTTAGTAGCTAATGTCTGTGTGTATGTAGGAGGATAGGTTCTCCATAATATCTGTCTTTTAGTTGCTAAGGTCTGTAGGTAAGTTTGTAGGTATGATAGGCCATTATGTTAGTAACATGAATAGATGTATGTATTATGATAGATCACTATATTAGTTGTATAAGTCTAGATGTATATATAATGACATAAGAACATCCTCTGTGTTTGTGGGTTCCAGAGAAAGGACTTTCTCGCTATACTGTTATAAGCTTTCAGTCATCTTTTCTTTGATCAGTTCTGTCTAGTTCTCACTCGGAGATGCATACTGGTGATTGTGTCAAATCACTTAATTCCTTCCGTGTGGATCCAGAGCCCCATTTTGGGGAGGAAAAAGAATAGAACAACTGTACCCTAAGAAGCAACTGACTATTTTAAGGGGCAATTCCTTTTGAATCAGAGTTCATCTGTCTGAGAGGCAAGGAACCAACAGTCAGCACACAAATAAGCCAGATCTGTGAAATGTATGGGCACACAAAACGTAAGTTCTGGAACATGACCAAAAGTCCAGAAGCGGACGAACAACAAGGACTTTTCCCAGATTTACAGTCGGTGAATGCTAAGAAGAGGGAAGAGTTCTGCGAAGCACCAGGAAATGAATAATTAGTTCTTTGAAGCACAAGTTGTTTATAGCATTTATGATTCAGTTTATTTTATGTCCATACTGGTGTGTTTGATCTCTCAGTACAGACCCTTACAGCTGCGGCTTAAATTCTAAATGATATCATTCATGGATTCTGTTAAGTGCACTTCAGTCCTCCACAACTTGGGTTATTTTCTGGATTTTCCTCAAATACAGCCCCACACAACATTTCTTGTATTTTGGACATCCTCAAATACAGCCCCACACATCATTTCTTGTATTTTGGACATCCTCAAATACAGCTCCACACAATATTCTGGATGTCTCCAAATACAGCCCTACACAACATTTGTTATATTCTTGATGTCTCCAAATACAGCCCTACACAATATTTGTTAAATTCTTGATGTCTCTAAATTTAGCACCATATACCTTATGTTATATTCTGGATGTCCCCCAAATACAGACACACTCAAATTGTATGTTACCTTGTAGACCCATTCAGATAAATTCATTACACCCGCCATATGTTATATTCTGTTTTCCCTATATTTCTACATGGAAGAAAGACAGCAAAGCAGAGAACTCATACGTCATATCAGAGTACCATCTATCCTGATATACATGATAGTTTACCCCCCTCACCCCTCCCTAACCCCTGTATATCTATCAAATCATTTCTTGTGCATATTTATACAAGCACCCAGCAGTATCAGGTGACACAGTCAGGTTCTTGTGTGAACCAGAATGAAAACTGGAGGCAAGCAGCAACACTGGGGATCAGGTTACACTGCATGTGGCTGACATTCAAGAGTACATCACTCATAGTTATGTGTTAGACAAGAGTGTGCAGAGGGCAACATTTGATTCACAGCATGACCCTGCGACCCAGAGAATATGCACGCAAGCTGAAGCTTCTATCAAGCCTGTAGGCCAGCTAGACATGGGGAAGTAACTTTGAACATTGCCAGCACATGTTCAGTTTCAGCACATGTTCACAGTTTCAGCACAGAGTTGTGAAATGTCAGTGCATTAAAATGTTAAAAATGTCAGATATTATGTGGGAGACAGATGTAATAGTGCAGCAGTACCAGGGGAGACAGATGTAATAGTGCAGCAGTACCAGGGGAGACAGATGTAAAAGTGCACCAGTACCAGGGGAGACAGATGTAATAGTGCACCAGTACCAGGGGAGACAGATGTAATAGTGCACCAGTACCAGGGGAGACAGATGTAATAGTGCAGCAGTACCAGGGCTGATACTGGTCAACACCTGCCTACACCTCTCCACAGATATCTTAGAAACAGGCTAAGACAGGGGTCTGGCCAAGATAGGATAGACATTACTTTCAAAGTCAGAGTGCATATGCCTGAGAGGCGAGAAACCAACAGACTGCACATAGATAAGTCAACTGTAGAACATATGTGCACGCAAAACTAAAGTCCTAGAACAAGGTTGCAGACCAGAAGTAGATGAATGACCAGAATATTCTTTCAGAGTTTACAGCTGGTGAAAGGGAAGAAGTGGAAGAAGAAGAAGAAGAAGAAAAGAATATTATGTGTCATTAGAAAGTTGGTCCTCTTCTTCTTTTTCTTCTTCCTTTTTTTTTCTTCTTCTTCATAGTGTTCAGTGGCTGTAAACTCCAGTGGTTGTTCGCCTCATTAAATCCCATCACATTTTTTCTTCCTCACAGAAATCACCTGGGATCTTCCACTCATCAGTTACCCACCCTTAGTTTCCAGTTGTTCCTATCAATGTCATATATCAACATGTAACTCATTCTTCTATGTGTTTGTTCTCAGAACTTTCCGAGTCTTTTTTATATACCGTTTCCCCATGTGGGTGCCAGGACCCATGGTGTGGGTGGGTGGATAAGAATAGACCTACTATCTCTGTAACGAGCATGTCATAAGAGTTGACTCTGCATCTCCCTGAGAGGCTAGGAACAAACAGTCTGCATACAAATAAGCTAGATCTGTAAAACAGATGTGCATGACAAACTCAAGTTCTCAAACAAGACCTAAGTCCAGAAGTGGGTGAAAAACCATAACTTTCTGCCAGAGTTTACAGTAGGTGAATGGGAAGAAGAAGAAGAAAAACATATGGCATGTGATGCTCAGATTCATATAATTACATCTGCCACACCTGGTCTGTACAGGTAACACTGATACCTGAGCTACTCACACAGGTAACACAGATACCTGAGCTACTCACACAGGTACCTGAGCTACTCACACAGGTAACACTGATACCTGAGCTACTCACACAGGTAACACAGATACCTGAGCTACTCACACAGGTACCTGAGCTACTCACACAGGTAACACTGATACCTGAGCTACTCACACAGGTAACACTGATACCTGAGCTACTCACACAGGTAACACAGATACCTGAGCTACTCACACAGGTACCTGAGCTACTCACACAGGTAACACTGATACCTGAGCTACTCACACAGGTAACACTGATACCTGAGCTACTCACACAGGTAACACTGATACCTGAGCTACTCACACAGGTAACACAGATACCTGAGCTACTCACACAGGTAACACAGATACCTGAGCTACTCACACAGGTAACACAGATACCTGAGCTACTCACACAGGTAACACTGATACCTGAGCTACTCACACAGGTAACACAGATACCTGAGCTACTCACACAGGTAACACAGATACCTGAGCTACTCACTCAGGTAACACAGATACCTGAGCTACTCACTCAGGTAACACAGATACCTGAGCTACTCACTCAGGTAACACAGATACCTGAGCTACTCACTCAGGTAACACAGATACCTGAGCTACTCACTCAGGTAACACAGATACCTGAGCTACTCACACAGGTAACACAGATACCTGAGCTACTCACACAGGTAACACAGATACCTGAGCTACTCACTCAGGTAACACAGATACCTGAGCTACTCACACAGGTAACACAGATACCTGAGCTACTCACACAGGTAACACAGATACCTGAGCTACTCACTCAGGTAACACAGATACCTGAGCTACTCACTCAGGTAACACAGATACCTGAGCTACTCACACAGGTAACACAGATACCTGAGCTACTCACACAGGTAACACAGATACCTGAGCTACTCACACAGGTAACACAGATACCTGAGCTACTCACACAGGTAACACAGATACCTGAGCTATAACCAGACCCCAACTTCTCCCCAACTAATTTGTCCCATCACACACAGTGTCACACTTTAAAAAATGCACATCTGTTTACACCCAACCTTTTCCCTCTGTTGGTGTCCCTACAGGGTATTTTGGCAAGTACCTCAATGAGTATGATGGCAGCCACACACCACCGGGTTGGCATCGGTGGGTTGGCTTGATCAAGAACTCTCGGTTTTACAACTACAGCGTGGTGGATGAGCGAGGGGTCAAGACCAAACATGGGGACAACTATTATGCAGATTACCTGACCGACCTGGTAGCCAATGATAGCCTGGCTTTTCTTCAGGACAGCAAGAGGCGCTTCCCAACAAAGTAAGGATTTGGCTTTCGTTATGTCTTGAAGTCTTGAAATTTGTGGTCTCCCTTTGCTTCGGTTCTTTCCCTTGGTTTCACTCTAACCATAGCTTTAATTTTTTTTCCACAATTTAATTTGTTTCCACAATTTCATTTTCTTCCACAATTTCATTTTCTTCCACAATTTCATTTTCTTCCACAGCTACATTTTCTTCCACAGCTACATTTTCTTCCACAGCTACATTTTCTTCCACAGCTTTATTTTCTTCCACAGCTACATTTTCTTCCACAGCTACATTTTCTTCCACAATTTAATTTTCTTCCACAATTTAATTTTCTTCCACAACTTCATTTTCTTCCACAGCTTCATTTTCTTCCACAATTTAATTTTCTTCCACAGCTACATTTTCTTCCACAGCTACATTTTCTTACACAGCTTCATTTTCTTCCACAGCTACATTTTCTTCCACAGCTTCATTTTCTTCCACAGTTGCATTTTCTTCCACAATTTCATTTTCTTCCACAGCTTCATTTTCTTCCACAGCTTCATTTTCTTCCACAGCTACATTTTCTTCCATAGCTACATTTTCTTCCACAGCTTCATTTTCTTCCACAGTTGCATTTTCTTCCACAATTTAATTTTCTTCCACAACTTCATTTTCTTCCACAGCTTCATTTTCTTCCACAATTTAATTTTCTTCCACAGCTACATTTTCTTCCACAGCTACATTTTCTTACACAGCTTCATTTTCTTCCACAGCTACATTTTCTTCCACAGCTTCATTTTCTTCCACAGTTGCATTTTCTTCCACAATTTCATTTTCTTCCACAGCTTCATTTTCTTCCACAGCTTCATTTTCTTCCACAGCTACATTTTCTTCCATAGCTACATTTTCTTCCACAGCTTCATTTTCTTCCACAGTTGCATTTTCTTCCACAATTTCATTTTCTTCCACAGCTACATTTTCTTCCACAGCTACATTTTCTTCCACAGCTACATTTTCTTCCACAGCTTCATTTTCTTCCACAATTTAATTTTCTTCCACAGCTACATTTTCTTCCACAATTTAATTTTCTTCCACAGCTTCATTTTCTTCCACAATTTAATTTTCTTCCACAGCTACATTTTCTTCCACAGCTACATTTTCTTCCACATCTTCATTTTCTTCCACAGCTACATTTTCTTCCACAGCTTCATTTTCTTCCACAGTTGCATTTTCTTCCACAATTTCATTTTCTTCCACAGCTTCATTTTCTTCCACAGCTACATTTTCTTCCACAGCTTCATTTTCTTCCACAGCTTTATTTTCTTCCACAGCTACATTTTCTTCCATAGCTACATTTTCTTCCACAGTTTCATTTTCTTCCACAGTTGCATTTTCTTCCACAATTTCATTTTCTTCCACAGCTACATTTTCTTCCACAGCTTCATTTTCTTCCACAGCTACATTTTCTTCCACAATTTAATTTTCTTCCACAACTTCATTTTCTTCCACAGCTTCATTTTCTTCCACAATTTAATTTTCTTCCACAGCTACATTTTCTTCCACAGCTACATTTTCTTACACAGCTTCATTTTCTTCCACAGCTACATTTTCTTCCACAGCTTCATTTTCTTCCACAGTTGCATTTTCTTCCACAATTTCATTTTCTTCCACAGCTTCATTTTCTTCCACAGCTACATTTTCTTCCACAGCTTCATTTTCTTCCACAGCTTCATTTTCTTCCACAGCTACATTTTCTTCCATAGCTACATTTTCTTCCACAGCTTCATTTTCTTCCACAGTTGCATTTTCTTCCACAATTTCATTTTCTTCCACAGCTACATTTTCTTCCACAGCTACATTTTCTTCCACAGCTTCATTTTCTTCCACAATTTAATTTTCTTCCACAGCTACATTTTCTTCCACAATTTAATTTTCTTCCACAGCTTCATTTTCTTCCACAATTTAATTTTCTTCCACAGCTACATTTTCTTCCACAGCTACATTTTTTCCACATCTTTTTTCTTCCACAGCTACATTTTCTTCCACAGCTTCATTTTCTTCCACAGTTGCATTTTCTTCCACAATTTCATTTTCTTCCACAGCTTCATTTTCTTCCACAGCTACATTTTCTTCCACAGCTTCATTTTCTTCCACAGCTTTATTTTCTTCCACAGCTACATTTTCTTCCATAGCTACATTTTCTTCCACAGTTTCATTTTCTTCCACAGTTGCATTTTCTTCCACAATTTCATTTTCTTCCACAGCTACATTTTCTTCCACAGCTTCATTTTCTTCCACAATTTTAATTTCTTCCACAATTTCATTTTCTTCCACAATTTCATTTTCTTCCATCCTTTAAAACAAATCCTATTTCTCTGGGATTACTGCTGGCTTCGTGGATACTTATCATGGTATGGTTCATCGCAGGTTGTTCCAGCCTAAAATGAGTACCAGGATGCTGACCACATAACCCACATAGTGCTGATTGATCTATAAAAATAGGAATGCTCTTCCCATATGCCCAATGTGCCTAAGGGCATGAAAAGGGGATCTTTACTTTACTTTTGACCTCTCTGGGATTGCATCAAAGCCTTACAGATGGACCCCAGTAACACAAGAGGCTGATATTCAGATGAAAATTGAACAGTGGCAAATTCTAGAAACCCTGTCAAGGGCACTTTACTCGTATGGGGTAACCTGTTGTGCAGTGTTAAAGGTGCAAACATATATATTTTAACTCTTTTATACTTGTATATTTGTCCTGTATTTTCATTCTCTCCCAGTTTTCATTCACTTCTTTTCTTTCATTCTTATGCTTTTATTTTCTTTCATGCATTAATTCACTCTACAGCTTTCATTTTCTCCAGTGTTTTCTTGTTATTTGTTGTTTGTATTGACATTCTGGTGCATCAGTCTGGCCCATGTGTTGCTCTGTCCTCCCATGCAGCAGTCATCTCAATGTCTCCATGCTCAATGTATCCACTAGGAGTTGATTGGTTTATCTTCTTTCTTTGCCCTGTAGCCAGTTTCTGCACGCTGGTTTCTCATCTTTGATTTCTTTGTTTCAGTGTCTCTGGCGTTCAACACATTCACTGTGTCTTCCCTGTCCATACATCTTCATCCGCTAACTACTGCAGCCGCGGCCATTTTCTACAATGTTTTCAGTCACTTCCATTCTTTTATTCTCACCTTCATTACATCAGTTCTCTCTCTCCCCCCCCCCCCCCCCCCCCAACTACTCCATGTGGATATCACACAGTTTATTGTATCATCGTCATCACCAAGTAGGGTTCCAACCCCAAAATTTGTCAGTTTAAATATCAGCTCATGAGTCAGCTCATCTGTCAGCTCATGTGTCAGCTCATGAGTCAGCTCATGTGTCAGCTCATGTGTCAGCTCATGTGTCAGCTCATGTGTCAGCTCATGTGTCAGCTCATGTGTCAGCTCATGTGTCAACTCATGTGTCAGCTCATGTGTCAGCTCATGTGTCAGCTCATGTGTCAGCTCATGTGTCAGCTCATCTGTCAGCTCATGTGTCAGCTCATCTGTCAGCTCATGTGTCAGCTCATGTGTCAACTCATGTGTCAACTCATGTGTCAGCTCATGTGTCAGCTCATCTGTCAGCTCATATGTCAGCTCATATATCAGCTCATGTGTCAGCTCATGTGTCAGCTCATGTGTCAGCTCATGTGTCAGCTCATCTGTCAGCTCATATGTCAGCTCATATATCAGCTCATGTGTCAGCTCATGTGTCAGCTCATGTGTCAGCTCATGTGTCAGCTCATGTGCTGACACCCACACCTTCATGCTATGACAAAAGGCTGTCAAGAACCTGATCATGTTAACTTCTGTCTCTCTTTCCATGGATCTCTTCCTTGGTTGCTGTTTGTTCCAGTTTCCTTCTTTTCATAACATGACCAAGTATGGTGACTATCTCTTTCTGAAGTTTGTGATCAGTTATCTTTGAGCCCTTGCTTCATTCATTGTTGATTTCTTATAATGAAAGATATAATTAAAATTTTTTTTTCTTAAAAATACATTTTTTTTTTAACTTCTCGGAAATCAGACCAGTGATGATGGTGCTTAGTCTCCCAGCCCCCCACGGACCGGAAGATGCAGCCCCACAATACCAGCATATGTTTGTCAACAACACAGATCACAGGTAAGTGTTGCTTACAATTATTGTGCTCTTGAAAGCTCTATACTGTCCCATTGTCATATGCTATTTCAGCTTTCAGGTAATCTCCATTTCAACATGAAAGCAAACGGGTGGCCCCCATGGTTGCACCGTTCCTGTGCCAGCGAAAACCACACAGAATTTCCATCACTGTCCCTTGTATAAAAAAACTGACACAGGCTGGAGTCTCAGCAAAATCAGTAGCGCTGGAGTCTCAGCAAAGTCAGTAGCACTGGAGTCTCAGCAAAGTCAGTAGCACTGGAGTCTCAGCAAAGTCAGTAGCACTGGAGTCTCAGCAAAGTCAGTAGCACTGGAGTCTCAGCAAAGTCAGTAGCATTGGAGTCTCAGCAAAGTCAGTAGCACTGGAGTCTCAGCAAAGTCAGTAGCACTGGAGTCTCAGCAAAGTAGCACTGGAGTCTCAGCAAAGTCAGTAGCATGCACATGGCTTAAATGCATAAGGCAGCCATCAGAAGTGCCAACACAAACAGTGCGGCAATTAGAAATGCAGTTTATCATCGATGAAGCAGCAGTTTCAATACTTCATTAGTTGCACACGTAATTAATTGCATAAGGCACCATCAGTTATCTCTGGCAACAGGCTACTCGCCATTTTGTGAATCTTCAGTTCACAACTCAAGCCACGTTGGTCACAGTCAAAAGCATTCCAAACAAAATCTGCAGCTAAAAATGTCATGCCCTGCATTCAGCTTGGTAGCTGGGCGACACAAATATATCCTCTCAGTCTGCAGGGAGCAGCCTTGGTGTAGTACTAGAGGCTCGCCTGTGGATCAAAAGTTCATGGGTTCAAATCCGAATGGTGCTGGAGCTTTTTTCAGAAATAACCTTCTCTTCCAGCTTGACCCGGCCTTTAGTGGATCCCACGTCAAGTCCTAGGAAGTAGGAAGTGATGACGGCCAGCATTTTTTTTCTAGAGAAAAAAAAAAAAAAGAGCCCTGATAAAAAATCTGACTATGGGTCTGTGGTACTTAAACTGTGGTCAAAGATAATACACAAGTTGTTCAAGGGTGTGGTGGCCAAGGGCAGTGGTCAGCAAATTGCGGCTTATGAGCCACATGCGGCTCTTTAGCGACCTGAGTGCGGCTCGCCTGTTTTGCCACAAATTGGTTTTGACTCTGCCAAATTTGGTTCTTAAAAAGAAATTTGGCTCTCAGAAAAAAGTTTAATCATGCTGCTGCTGATTTTTGGCTCTGTTGACTAAAAAGTTTGCCGACCACTTGTCTATGAGTATAATTTATTTGCTTAGGGTGCAAGAGGTCCCAGGTTCAAATCCTGGATGTGCCCTGATATTTTTATCAGAGGTTTCTGCAAAGTAGTCGTTATCACATCCGCCTAAAACACAGAAGGTCCCTGGTTCACGTCCAGGGAAAAAACTTTTGGGGTCTCTGTGCCGAGGGGGTCAAGTTTGAAGGTTGTGGGTTAGTTACCTGGCTTCGTTTTTCGATTTATGAGTGCAGTTTTTACGGTGACATCTAGAGATCATTGCCAGAGCTATGGAGTTTGTGCTTTATGTGGCACTGTCAGCAGGCAGCTGGACGGTCGGCTGAGAGACTGAGCCATATAGGATAAGACCTTGTGCAATGATGCAATCTTAACTTTAACCTTTGTTTGAGGTAAATTACTCCATTAGGGAACTGAGAGCAAAAGAAAAAGATCAAAGCGCTAGCAAATATGATCAGAGATGACAGCCAGAAATTAACTCTTTAGGCAACAGAACATTTAGCTGGATAATTCCAAGGCAGTGGTCGACTAAAAGAACATAAAACATCACATAAGGGCAAAATGGTCACAGCTGCAGCAACACAAATACTGAGGCATATTAGAGCATCTTGCCAGGTTTTTATAATGTTGTTAAGCTAAAATCCCCCATGTGGGTTCCAGGCGCCCATTGTGAGGAAAACAGTAACAGACCCCCAGCTCCCCAGCAAGTGTATCGTAGGAGTGGACTGAGTGGATGCTTCCTTGGAAGTCAGCATGCATCTGCCCAGCGGCAAGGAACAACTAACTACACACTAATAAGCTAGTAAAATGGATATACTCTAGCCCTGACATAAAACCAAATAGACGTACAACCAGGACTTTCCACCAGAGCTTTCAGCCGGTAAACAAAGAAAAAAGAAGCTTAACACAGGTTAAGTGGTTTGTGGTTTGATTCTCATAGGTAAAAGTTGACCCTACATGATGAGCTGACTGGGACTGAAAAGTTGATGAAATTGTTTTCCACTTGTCCCTCCAGAACCCAGTCATGGAACTATGCCCCGAACCCGGACAAGCAGTGGCTTTTGCAGCACATCTATCCCATGATGCCACAGCATAAGATTTTCACAGATTTGTTACAGCGACGACGGCTGCAGACTCTCCAGTCTGTGGATGACCTGGTTGAAAATGTAGGTAGCCGCACATAATCCTCTTCAGTGTCATCATCATTGTTGTCATTCTTATTGTCATCATCAGCCACCATCATCATCATCATTATCATCATCATCCCTTTTGTTCCTTATGACAATTAGGCATCATTTATGTAATATCCCACATTATAGTCATAAAAATCATCATCATCATCATCTGGATTCGATTTTGGGAGCTAATTTACATGGAGCTACATGTGTTAGCCTCCTGCCTCCACCAATCAGCCATAGATTTTGGCTGTGTACATGATCCTGGTTGTGTACATGATCCTGGTTGTGTACATGATCCTGGTTCTGTACATGATCCTGGTTGTGCACATGATCCTGGTTCTGTACATGATCCTGGTTGTGTACATGATCCTGGTTCTGTATATAATCCTGGTTCTGGACAAGAAATGAGCTAGCACTAGTTCTCGCCACAAGTTTGGTGGAAGAGTTTGTAATCCACCACTGACCTCACACAGCTGGATATAACTAGAAAAAGTGTGTTTGTCTGCTCGCCAGATTGTGCCAGTAGCCCTTGACAGAATTTTCCCTGAAATTCCTATTTATTTTGGGGTGAAAAATACAACAACCCTTTCCCCACCATTGGGAATATTGGGTTTGTAATATTAGTCCTAATTTTCATAGATGATACGCAACTTAGTGGCTCATGTAGTCAACATTATGCCAGCCGTCTTTAATTCTCAGGACTTTACCCGGTGCCAATTCAGGGTGGATCGATCTGATCATTTTCGATGCAGATTTGAACCCACGACCTTATATCCTTTTTGGAGATTTATTTAAACAAAATTGAGTTTTAGTTTCAGCCAATAATTTAGTGACAAGTTTTGGAGCTTGCAGTAGTAGTAGTTTTCATCTGAATAATATCTTGTCAAGGCTATAATTATGATCTGTAGTATTAGTTGCATTTTCTGTGTATACTTTCGCTATTTTATAATTTGTATAATCATTTCTTTTAGACATTTGGTAATTTAAATCACTATTATTTGAAATATGTCGGCTCTGTGGCTAAGTCGATGCGAACGCTTCATAATGCCGGGATGCCGGGTTCGATCCCAGCTGCGGACCATGCGCCTTGCCTTGGTTTCGACAGTCGTATCAAGAAAGACGACATTCTAGAAAGCAATGGCAAACTACTGGATGTAAATTTGCCTAGAAAAACCACACAACAGCCAGGTGGGGTTGGTTCTGCAACGTCCTGTAAAGGATACGCAACAACCAAAATTATTAAAAATATTGTCGTGTGTACTCCCTTTAGAAGTTGACTTGCACATTCAGCCTGTTTTTGAGATGCGTCAAAAGTTGACTTACAGTTGCTGGATCAACCTAAAACTTTCAGGTGTAATCAAAATTTGAATCATGGATTCAGGGCTCAAGTATTAAAATATAACCAAAAACATGTCCAACAACAGATGTAATTTGATAAACTATCCTTTTGTGATTACACAGATTGTAGACGAGCTCAACAATTTGGGCGAGCTAGACAACACGTACATTCTGTACACTTCCGATCATGGATATCACTTAGGCCAGTTTGGTCTTATCAAGGGCAAGGCCATGCCCTTTGACTTTGACACTAGAGTTCCTCTCATTGTTAGAGGCCCTGGTATTCAGCCAGGAACTATGTAAGTATGATTGCATGACTGCAAACACACATTTTTAAATAATGCGGACACAAACAATACATTGCACAATTGCCTGGCATATTTTGCTGTATCTCGTCAGGTGCACGTCAGGTGCATTACCACAGAGTTAAATCAACATATAGTAAAGCACTAATGAACCCTTTTCTTGCTGAAAGCATAAACTACATTGTCGAGCTGTGTACACCTATCCGTTGGAAATCCAAAATCAGTCATGTGATAACCATGGTGACTTCAAATTCATCACATGATCCTTCTGTTTATAAAACATAGCAGAGTAGAGTTTTATTGATACAGCCTCAGTCACTTTAGCAAGCGTCTATTTAATGTGGGCTGAATAATCATGAAAGCACAGTCTTTATCAATTACCTGTTCAGAGTCAAGCAAATAATGTTCTGGCTAACTCTGTAGTAATGCACCGGACCAGATCTAACGGAATATGCCAGCCAATAAATGTTGCAATGTGTTTGTGTCCACAGTTTAAATTTACAATGGGAAAACATTGTTTTAAAAGACAAATGTGCATGGAATAACTGGACAGGGGAACCAGTGTTTTTCCTCATTCCATTTTTCTGTATCTTTTGTCCTGATGCAAATGCCATAAAGTATCACAGAGAATAAGATGTAGTTTCCTGTCTTGTTGCTAGCTGCGATGCTTGTGTTAATGTCATATTGTGTTTTTGTGGTGTCGCTTTTACTTCCTTCACCCATCTCTTTCTTTGTCAGCCTCTTGACTTGTGGCCTGTTGGCCTCATGTTGAACAGTCTAACTTCTGGCCGATTTTGTTCCAGTCAAATGATTATAATTCTCATTATAATTGGTCACAAGATTAACATATTTCTCGTAATTATTGACCTCATGGGAGTCACCGTGGCCTAGAGGCTAGACGCTCCCAGGCGGATCGGATGGTCGTGGGTTGCTCCTTGCTGGAGCCAGACTTAAAAAAAAAATGACCCTGACTCCCAGTTCGACCCAGCCTTAAGTGGGTACTGTGTGTAGTCTCGGGAAGTAAAGGCGGCCGGCATGATGCTGACCACATCACCTACATTGTACAGATTGGTCTATAAAAATATAGGTCTAGCCCTATGTGCCCTATACGCCAAAAGGCGGGGAAAAGAGTCTTTTACTTTACTTGCTTATTGACCTCATAAAATTTAGGGATTCCATGATACAAATTTTTCTCATGACTAATGTTTACATAATTACAGTTTTATGATTATTAATCATACATGTTATAAATCTTACTCATTTTAAATAATCATATAATTAAAACTTACTCATTATTAGTGATCATATAATTACGTGTTTTCCAGTGTTCTCTTAAGGATGAATCTGTGTCAGGTCCAGCAAATCGGCAGTGGATTTAAGAGTTCACAAAAATCTGCTCTAGAAACAATGAGAATGGAACCAACGATGCCAGCATCAAGAGCATACAACATGAAAATCGAAACACCAAGAGGCAGGGGAAGACCAAGAAGAAGATGGATTGAAGGAGTCACGGACAATTTGAGACTTCATAACATCACGGCATATGAAGCGACTGAGCGCGCCCTGGCTCGGTTGCCGATCATCTGATAGACTGCGACGCCTAGCGGCACAAGCAGAATTTGGCAAAAGAAGAAGAAGATATAATTATAGTTTTTATCATTATTTGTGAAATATCCTATAAATCTTTATAATTTGTAATGGTCATATGGTTAAAGTCTCTTAAAGTCTTCTCATTATTAAAATCTGCTTATCATCATCTCACAATTAATATATTCTCATTATTATTATCTCATGATTAAAATGTCATTATTATCATTTCATGATTAAAAACTTCTCATTATTATCATATTATGGTTAAAAACTTCTCTTGACTATCATCTCATGATTAAAATGTCATTATTATCATTTCATGATTAAAAACTTCTCATTATTATCATATTATGGTTAACAACTTCTCCTGACTATCATCTCATTATTAAAATCTCCTCATTATTACCATCTTATGATGAAAATCTTCTCATTATTATCATTCACATTATTAGTCATTTCATGATTAAAATCTGCTTATCATCATCTCACAATTAATATATTCTCATTATTATTATCTCATGATTAAAATGTCATTATTATCATTTCATGATTAAAAACTTCTCATTATTATCATATTATGGTTAAAAACTTCTCTTGACTATCATCTCATGATTAAAATGTCATTATTATCATTTCATGATTAAAAACTTCTCATTATTATCATATTATGGTTAACAACTTCTCCTGACTATCATCTCATGATTAAAATCTCCTCTTTATTACCATCTTATGATGAAAATCTTCTCATTATTATCATTCACATTATTAGTCATCTCATGATTCAAATCTGTCACAGTGATCATTTTATTGTTATTGCCTCATTGTTTTTAGCTCATTGTTTTTACCTCATTGTTAATGTCTCATTGTTGTCTTCTCACTGTTATTGCCTCATTGTTATTACCTCATTGTCAGTGGTCATCTTTTTGATACAGCATTTCCAACATTGTTTCCAATGTGGACATAGCACCCACAATTATAGACATGGCCGAGGAGCCGATCCCGGAGCACATGGACGGCGACTCCATCATGAGGCTCATCAGAGCAGCCAAGGATCCCAGCAAGTGAGTTCACTGTGGTTCAGTTCTTTTAGCAACAGCAGCAGGATAACACTGGAACACAGGACTGTCATTTCTTAGACAAACTCCAGACAATTTCCAGGCAAACTCCAGACAATTTCCATACAAACTCCAGACAATTTCCAGGCAAACTCCAGAGAGTTTCCATACAAACACCAGACAATTTCCAGGCAAACTCCAGAGAGTTTCCATACAAACTCCAGACAATTTCCAGGCAAACTCCAGAGAGTTTCCATACAAACACCAGACAATTTCCAGGCAAACTCCAGAGAGTTTCCATACAAACTCCAGACAATTTCCAGGCAAACTCCAGAGAGTTTCCATACAAACTCCAGACAATTTCCAGGCAAACTCCAGAGAGTTTCCATACAAACTCCAGACAATTCCAGGCAAACTCCAGAGAGTTTCCATACAAACTCCAGACAATTTCCAGGCAAACTCCAGAGTTTCCATACAAACTCCAGACAATTTCCAGGCAAACTCCAGAGAGTTTCTGTACAAACTCCAGACAATTTCCAGGCAAACTCCAGAGAGTTTCCATACAAACTCCAGACAATTTCCAGGCAAACGCCAGAGAGTTTCCAACAAATTCCAGACAATTTCCAGTTAGATCATAGATAGTTCTGAGATAAAGACATACTTGTTAGTTTTAAGTGTCGTCTGTTTTCATCAGATGCCTAGACTAGAACAGATTAAGCAGGTTAAGCTCTCAAGTTTTGTTTGTGATCAATGTTAGGCCATTTTTCGAAACTAACTTACTGACTAACTGGCTGGCTGGGTGATTAGCTGACTAACTGATTTTGATTGACTGACTGACTAAGTTATTGGCTGACTGACTCACTGACTGGGTCATTGGCTGACTAACTGACTGACTAGGTCATTGGCTGACTAACTGACTGACTAGGTCATTGGCTGACTGACTGACTGACTAGGTCATTGGCTGACTGACTGACTGACTAGGTCATTGGCTGACTGACTGACTGACTAGGTCATTGGCTGACTAACTGACTGACTAGGTCATTGGCTGACTAACTGACTGACTAGGTCATTGGCTGACTAACTGACTGACTAGGTCATTGGCTGACTGACTGACTGACTAGGTCATTGGCTGACTGACTGACTAACTGACTGACTAGGTCATTGGCTGACTGACTGACTGACTAGGTCATTGGCTGACTAACTGACTGACTAGGACATTGGCTGACTGACTGACTGACTAGGTCATTGGCTGACTGACTGACTGACTAGGTCATTGGCTGACTGGCTGACTAACTGACTGACTAGGTCATTGGCTGACTGACTGACTGACTAGGTCATTGGCTGACTGACTGACTGACTAGGTCATTGGCTGACTGGCTGACTAACTGACTGACTAGGTCATTGGCTGACTGACTGACTGACTAGGTCATTGGCTGACTGACTGACTGACTAGGTCATTGGCTGACTGACTGACTGACTAGGTCATTGGCTGACTGGCTGACTGACTGACTGACTAGGTCATTGGCTGACTGACTGACTGACTAGGTCATTGGCTGACTGGCTGACTGACTAAGTCATTGGCTGACTAGTTGATTGACTACTAACTAATTAACTGACTGACTAGGTCATTGGCTGACTGGCTGACTAACTGACTGACTAGGTCATTGGCTGACTAACTGACTGACTAGGTCATTAGCTGACTAACTGACTGACTAGGTCATTGGCTGACTAACTGACTGACTAGGACATTGGCTGACTGACTGACTGACTAGGTCATTGGCTGACTGACTGACTAACTGACTGACTAGGTCATTGGCTGACTGACTGACTGACTAGGTCATTGGCTGACTAACTGACTGACTAGGACATTGGCTGACTGACTGACTGACTAGGTCATTGGCTGACTGACTGACTGACTAGGTCATTGGCTGACTGGCTGACTAACTGACTGACTAGGTCATTGGCTGACTGACTGACTGACTAGGTCATTGGCTGACTGACTGACTGACTAGGTCATTGGCTGACTGGCTGACTAACTGACTGACTAGGTCATTGGCTGACTGACTGACTGACTAGGTCATTGGCTGACTGACTGACTGACTAGGTCATTGGCTGACTGACTGACTGACTAGGTCATTGGCTGACTGGCTGACTGACTGACTGACTAGGTCATTGGCTGACTGACTGACTGACTAGGTCATTGGCTGACTGGCTGACTGACTAAGTCATTGGCTGACTAGTTGATTGACTACTAACTAATTAACTGACTGATTAACTAAGTGATTAACTGACTGCCTAATTGACTGACTGACCAACTAACTGACTAATTAACTGACTGATAACTGACTAACTGACTGACTGACTAATTGACTCACTGATTGACTGACTGACTGACTAACTGAAGGGTTGACACTAACTGATTGACTCTCAAAGTGATCAAATAACTCACTGACTGACTTATTGACTAACTAACAATCTGTCTAGCTAGCTAGATTAAATACTTTTGGCCGAGCTAGTTAAAGGTCTTGGAAGGTTAATTGAGCTGCTTGACCGTGTAGATCAAGAACTTAGTTAATCTTTCAGAAGATCTGGCAATTTTAATTGACTGGGTAGTCAAGATATTGTAAAATCTGGCCAACCATTTGCCTTGCTATATGCAAACCTTGGAAGGTTTAGCTAACTAGTTGCCTGACTGGGTAAAGATCTGGGAGGGTTTAATTAGCAAATTGACTGAGTAGTTAGAGACTTTAGAGAGTTTATTAATAAGCAAAATAACTGAGCGGTTAAAGATCTTAAAGGGTTTAATTAACAGATTGACCAACTGGTTAATTATCTTAGAGGGTTTAATTAACAAATTGACCAAGTGGTTAAAGATATTTTAGGAATATAATTAACAAATTGACTGACTGATTAATTATCTTAGAGGGTTTAATTAACAAATTGACTGACTGCTCAATTATCTTAGAGGGTTTAATTAACAAATTGACCAAGTGGTTAAAGATATTTTAGGAATATAATTAACAAATTGACTGACTGATTAATTATCTTAGAGGGTTTAATTAACAAATTGACTGACTGCTCAATTATCTTAGAGGGTTTAATTAACAAATTGACTGACTGCTCAATTATCTTAGAGGGTTTAATTAACAAATTGACTGACTGCTCAGTTATCTTAGAGGGTTTAATTAACAAATTGACTGACTGATAATTTATCTTAGAGGGTTTAATTAACAAATTGACGGACTGCTCAATTATCTTAGAGGGTTTAATTAACAAATTGACCAAGTAGTTAAAGAGATTTTAGGCGATTCAATTAACAGATTGACTGAATGGTTAAAGATCTTAGAGGGTTTCATTAACAAGTTGACTGAGTGGTTACAGATCTTAGAAAGTTTAATTAACAAGTTGACTGAGTTGTTAAAGATCTTGAAAGATCAAGCTAACCAGGGGTGTAACTCTTCTCTGCTGTTTTGTTTGTTTCAGCGTGGACAAGCGAGGTTTTGTGGATGTCAAGAAGCGCTGGAGAGACACCATCCTTTTGGAGCGTGGGTAGGTGGTCAGTTTTCTCAAACCTGTTGTAGAAGGTGATTCCCATAGCTGACATTGTCACCTACCTGGTTGTGGGCAGCAAAGGAGGTGGCATAAACAGTGTCATGGTAAACACACACACATGCACTCACACACAAACTCACTTATCTTTTCACTCACTCACGTAACACTCGCCCATTCATTCACTGTCATAAACACACACACTGACTCTCACACACACACTCACTTATCTTTTCACTCACTCACATAACACTCACCCATTCACTCACTGTCATAAACACACACACACACACACACACACACACACACACACACACACACACACACACACACACCCACACCCACTTATCTTTTCACTCACTCACATAACACTCACCCATTCACTCACTGTCATAAACACACACACTGACTCACACACACACTCACTTATCGTTTCACTCACTCACATAACACTCACTTATTCACTCACTGTCATAAACACACACACACACACACCCACTTATCTTTTCACTCACTCACATAACACTCACCCATTCACTCACTGTCATAAACACACACACTGACTCACACACACACTCACTTATCGTTTCACTCACTCACATAACGCTCACATATTCACTCACTGTCATAAACACACACACTAACTTATCTTTTCACTCACTCACATAACATTCACCTATTCACTCACTGTCATAAACACCCATACTCACTCACATACACTCACACATACACACATCTAGTGAGATTGCCAGGGATCTCTATAAAATTTTACTCATGAACCTAACAGCGCAGTGTGTGAATGGAACCTGCAGTCATATAAACCTGAGACAAATGTTCCTATGTGAGTCCTGGTGCTCTGTTTTAGGGAATGGAACCTGCAGTCATTTAAACCTGAGACAAATGTTCCTATGTGAGTCCTGGTGCTCTGTTTTAGGGAATGGAACCTGCAGTCATATAAACCTGAGACAAATGTTCCTATGGGAGTCCTGGGGCTCTGTTTTAGGGAATGGAACCTGCAGTCATTTAAACTTGAGACAAATGTTCCTATGTGAGTCCTGGTGCTCTGTTTTAGGGAATGGAACCTGCAGTCATATAAACCTGAGACAAATGTTCCTATGTGAGTCCTGGGGCTCTGTTTTAGGGAATGGAACCTGCAGTCATATAAACCTGAGACAAATGTTCCTATATGGATCCTGGGGCTCTGTTTTAGGGAATGGAACCTGCAGTCATATAAACCTGAGACAAATGTTCCTATGTGAGTCCTGGGGCTTTGTTTTAGGGAATGAAGAATAGACCCACTGCCTCCCTAACAAGCATGTCATAAGAGTTGACTAATTAGGGGTTTTCTTTGAGTCTGGAGTGCGTCTGCCTGCGAGACAAGGAACCAGCAGTGTTCATACAAGTAAGCCAGTTCTGTGGAATGGATGTGCATGCAAAACTCAAGTTGTGGAGCAGATTTAGGGCCCAGAAGTGGATGAACTACCAGAACTTTCTGCTTGACTTCACAGCCAGTAATGGGGAGACAAAGAAGAAGATGATGTGTGTTTATAATTTGAAAAACAATTGACAGACTAAAGTTTGATATTATAATCACAACTGAACATTCATGTCTTTATGTAAAGGAAACTGACAGAGAAGGCGATGAAACAGAGGATGCGGACGGAGAGAGATATGATCAAATTGAGTCCAGCGGGAGGAACAAAGGGCATCCACTTCTACATTCCTGCTCGAAACATGAAAGTGGCTCTGGAGTGTTCCAAGGATGAATACCGGTACCCTTGTAAACCTTTGCAGGTATGTGGTTGGTGTGAGTGGTCCAGTACTATTACACAATGCTTCATTTTTCTTTATCATTATTTTATTTGCAATACTTTATGTTGAGAAACCCGAGAATAATATAACTAGAATGTCTTTGCACAGGAACCCACATGGGCATAGGAATAAAGGCAGATCACAAAACACATGGCCACGGAGCTAGAGAGTGAAGTTCAAAAGATAGGAAGGACATGAAGAGAGCTGCATGCAGTCACGAAGGATAGATCATTCTCCTTGGGTTACTGTGACATCACAAGAGGTGAATCTATGTCGTTTGCTAAAATCACCAACATAGCCACCTGGGCATAATATAGAAGAGTTATGTTCATGTTTCTGAATCAGTATCTCAACGTGAAGGGCAGAGTCCGTGATTTTGTTTAGCTATGTGCATTTGTATTATTATCTTCTCTCTGCTGTGCTGTAAATACATCATTGATTTTGACGGTAAAGTGCTCACCCAGTGCAGTATTTAATGTTGATGTCGGCTCCTGTGCGGACAGACTAGGCAGGGTGAGTTCACCTGTCTATAACTAGGCATCTCTTGTGTCTGCCATGGTGCACCTGGTGGTGTGAATCATATCCTGACAACTTGGCAAGAATGCGAGCCAGGACAGGTATAGTAGTGACCTGTGTTAGCCAGTGACCATATGATGTGTCACGGAAGATTTGCACGCGTCAGCCAGTGACCGATGACCTCGGGAGGTCTGCACTTGTCAGCCAGTGACCATATGATGTGTCTCAGAAGATCTGCACGTGTCAGCCAGTGGAATTATTATGTGTCTCGGAAGATTCACTTGTGCCAGCCAGTGACCATATATTGTGTCTCAGAAGGTTTGCATGTGTCAGTCAGTGACTGTAAAGCATGTCTCGGGAGATTTGCACATGTCAGTCAGTGACCGTATGGCGTGTCTCGGAAGATTCGCACGTGTCAATCAGTGACCGTATGACGTATCTTGGAAGGTTTGCACCTGTCAGCCAGTGACCATATGACGTGTCTCGGAAGATTCGCACGTGTCAGCCAGTGACCGTATGATGTGTCTCGGATGGTTTGCACGTGTCAGCCAGTGACCGTATAACGTGTCTCGGGAGATTCGCACGTGTCAGCCAGTGACCGTATGACATGTCTCGGAAGGTCTGCATCTGTCAGTCAGCGCCCGTATGACGTGTCTCGGAAGATTCACACGCGTCAGCCTGTTGGTTACTAGAATGGTTGTTGAACTTCCTGTCATCCTCTATTTCAGAAGTGGTATTGCCTTGAAGAAGATGGCCACCACAGGAAGGAGAAGTGCCAGCACAACAAGGCTGTGAGCCTGGCCACTGACGGCAGGCTTGTGAAAGATCTGCCTTATGTCAACACCACCTGTCTGTGTCTGAGGAAAAAAGACAAATATGGTTTGAATAAAATGGATCCTCGGAGACAGCGGCGATTTCTGAAGAAACAAACAGGTCAGTTTTAGGTTCTTTGTTTGCTGTGTTTGTTGTCATGTGTATGTTTTTGTTGTTGTTGTTGTTGTTTTTGAGGTCTACACAATCAGTTTTTTTTCTTCCTTTGTCAATATCTGCTTTGTGCTGTTGACTGTAACAATTGAAACCAGGTACATAAAATAATAAGTAAGTAAAGATTTTCACTCCTATAGGCGCATCGGGCATATAGGAAGAGCACCCATAGTTTTACAGACAGATTGGCATTAGATGGGTAATGTGGTCAACATTACGCCGGCCATCTTTACTTCCCCCGTACATCCATGGTGGTACCCATTTTAGGCTGGGTCTACCTGCAACGCCCCATACCATGATAAAAGTCCACGCAGCCAGTAGTGGGTTTCAATCGCAGTACGTTGACAGAAAATAATAATAATACTATAGAAATATTACTAATTCAGATAAAACTACAGATATCACTTCATTGTATTAAACTTTTATGGTCTTGTCTCAGATGTATTGTTTTTGAGACCGGCATCATAATCCATTGTTTTGTAAAATTCTTTCATTTGTGGTGTCCTTTCAGATTCAAAGACCAAATATGTCAGAAACAGACGCTCGTCCAGAACTAATGTATCCAGCTCTAACGGAGGATTCAGTAAGTTCTGTCCGGGCGGTGTGTTTATTTGTTGAATTGCCAGGTTCCAGGCAAATTTACGTGACGGTGGAAAAGTTGCAGGGGAGAAGAGGCAGAGGGAGACCAAGAGAGAAGATAATGGAATGGAAAATGTGACCTTATGGCATGGAAGATCATCTGTGTCAAAATTTATTGAAAATACATGAGACAGATATGTCAAACTGGAGTACATTCTGGTAATCTAGTAATCTGGTAATCTTAGTTTCAGCTTCATAGAAAACGGGTCACCCCCTAGTTGCTCCGCTTCTGTGCCAACGAAAAACACACAAAATGTTTATCACAGTTCAAATGAAATCCGCAGCTCACAGTGTCACGCCATGCACTCAACTCAGAAGCAGTACAAAATGTAGGGGTGAGGAAGATTGCAGGGGAAAAAAAGGCACAGAGAGTTCGAGAAAGAAAATAATGGAAAGTTTCACATTATGGCTTAGAAGATCATCTGTGTGAAAATTTTTTGAAAGTACACGAAACAGAAGGTTGTGCATAAACTTGACTACATAAACTTGACTACCAACACCACACAGAATAAACTATATGAAGAGGAAGAATATGTCACCATTGTTTAAGTTAACACACACAACAATTGACTGTTTGATTCCCCCAGGTGGGCTAGAGGCCATGTTTGACAGACGCTGCCGTATTCTCGCTAACCAGTCAGTCCTCTGTGACCTAGATATTTATCAGAAAGCCTCTGAGTGGGAGATGCACAAGGAGAGAATTGACGACATGATCAGGGAATATCGTAAGGCCCTGGAAGATTTACGGGTAGGTTTACAGCTTTTCCTAGTATGTTTCAGACTTCTTCTGTGTACACTCTAGAACTCTTTCACTCTAGAACTCTTTCACTCTAGAACTCTATCACTCTAGAACTCTTTCACTCTAGAACTCTTTCACTCTAGAACTCTTTCACTCTAGAACTCTTTCACTCTAGAACTCCTTTCACTCTAGAACTTTTTCATTCTAGAACTCTTTCACTCTAGAACTTTTTCATTCTAGAACTCTTTCACTCTAGAACTTTTTCATTCTAGAACTCTTTCACTCTAGAACTCTTTCACTCTAGAACTCTTTCACTCTAGAACTCTTTCACTCTAGAACTCTTTCACTCTAGAACTCTTTCACTCTAGAACTCTTTCACTCTAGAACTCTTTCACTCTAGAACTCCTTTCACTCTAGAACTTTTTAATTCTAGAACTCTTTCACTCTAGAACTTTTTCATTCTAGAACTCTTTCACTCTAGAACTTTTTCATTCTAGAACTCTTTCACTCTAGAACTTTTTCATTCTAGAACTCTTTCACTCTAGAACTCTTTTCACTTTAGAACTCTAGAACTCTAGAACTCTTTTACTCTACAACTCTTTCACTCCCAGGAAGACTTCACCAGAAGTTCCCCAAAAGTAACAATAACTGTAATAAAACAAAATCACTATTACTTTCAAACTGCAAGCAAATGATACATTACATTTGCCCGGCTCTCTAGCGAAGTTGGTTAAACCTGACTTTCGCGGCGGCCGGGTGACGAACTCCTTGTGGTCCGGGTTCACTCCCGGGAGTAGGCAGAAAAGCCACATTTCTCCCAGATTAATGGTACCTATAATGGAATCAATGCCGAAGGGTTGCGATATCCATAGTACCGAGCCAAAGGGTTTACAACTCATGGTTTCTGGATAAGTAAAAAAAAAAAAATACATTACATTTAGAAGATCTGGCCAGATGTCTTTAGTAGGCTGAGACTAAATATAAAAAATATAATGATACAACAAGTTTTGTTTGACACACACATACGGTAGATGAATGCATATGGTGCCTTTCTTGGGATAAAAAGGAGGTTAAAGGACGTTCGACACGTTATGTTGAGGTTTACTGTAATCAGTTCCTCACCTTTCAGCCCACTACCGAAATTGTGTGACATGGGGAAAAAGGGGGGGGGGGGGGGGGGGGGGGGGGGGGGGGGGGGGGGGGGGGGGGGGGGGGGGGAGGGGTTTAATGTTCTTAGGATTCACCCGGTTGTAAACTCTGGTGGAAAGTTTGTGTTGTTCATCCATTTCTACACTTTGGTCTTGATCCAGAACTTGAGTTTTGCATGTACATTTGTTTTACAGTTCTGGCTTATTGGTATGCAGACTGTTGGTTCCTTGCCTCTCAAGCAGATTCACTCTGACTTTGAAGAAAACGCCCCTTAAATAGTCACCAACTACGACATGGTAGTTAGGGTGATAGTGGGTCTGTTCTTTGTTCTTCAAAATGGAGCCCCAGAACCCACACAAAGAACAATGGATCTGTTCTAGGTTTTAAACTTGATCTGGCCTAATTAAATCAATTGTTGGCTTTTTCTGATCCTCATTCTGCATTGAGAAACAATTTAATATTGTCTGTTTTCTACACCCCCCCACACCCCCCACCAATTAAAAAAAAATGTTATTTATGTTCTCAGCAATAAAATATCTTTTTTTGTTTTGTTTGTTAAGTTGCCATGAATTTTCGACTTTTCTAACACGGTTACTGGAGCCACAGAGTTTGTGCACAATGTTCTCAGGTGATGTCGAGCCATTCTGCGGTGATCGACTGAGCTTTGCGGGAAAATATCCAATGTAATGAAGTCAATTCTCTTGATAAATATTTGCACTACATTTCCTGAAAGTAATATTTCATCATCAAATATAATCAGAACTACTGTATTACATTAGATAAATGTGACATCTGGTATTTCATTGTGTTAGATCACTGGTTCCCACGTAGATAATATCCATGGACTCCTTTTTTTTTAAAGCCTACCATGGATCTAAGATTTAAGTCACATTTATAAATCTAAAAAAAATTACAAAATATATTGAACACAACCCCCTCCCTCGCCATAAATATTTAACATGCATTAGAATCACTGTCCCGGGACAACACCGTTATAAATCACTGTGATTTAATAATTTTTTTTTTAAAGTGCCAAAAATTATTATAATTTTTGTGTCATAGGATATCCGCAGACACCTGAAGGAGCAGAGACCTCTTGATGCAGCCCCAGATGATTATGAGGATGTTGAACATGAGAATGTCGATGGCGTGGTGGATGCTGTAGACGAGGATTGTGTTTGTGAGAATGAGGACCTGGCTGTTGATACTGATCTGAGGTGACCTTTTCAATTGGTGTTTTCTTGACCTTAATTTTTTTGTTTTTTTCCTGAAGAAGACACTGACCTTATTCTCTAAATGAAGTTTATGGTTAGTGTTCAGATTGTTGCTCTCCTTATGGGAATTCTGGGGCTCCTTTTTGAGAGGAAAAGACTAGACACACTGCAGGAGTCGTTACTTAAAATAAAAAACTCAACCGGCTGTAAACTCAAGTGGAAAGTTCCGGTTGTTGGTCTACTTCTGGATGTTGGTTTTGTTTCAGAACTTGAGTTTTTGCATGAACATCCTTTTTACAAATCTGGCTTATTACAGCCGGTTACAGCCGGTTGAGTTTTTTAGTTTAAGAAAGGGCTCCCGCTCTGCTTGGGGATAAGCAGAAAAATTGGGGGGAAAAAGCAGTAAAAAAAAAAAAAACATTTTTGCTGTTAAACATTTATAAACAATGATTTTTGACTGCAGGAAACTGGATGATAAAACTGCCAGACGTGAGAGCAGACTAGAAGCACGAGAAAAACGCAGACAACAGAGAAAGATGCGGCGACGCAGGAAGAACGACATCCATTGTAACACAGAAAATATGAACTGTTTCACACATGACAATGATCACTGGAAAACTCCTCCTTACTGGCACTGTGAGTCTGTTTTTTCTGTTACCTAATGTGTTTGTTTCTATGTCCTTTCTTTGCTTGTTATCTTCCTCTGTTTATTGTCCTCGCTGTAAGGGACATCAAGATATTCTTCTTGTGTGGGTTCTGGGGCCCCAGCCTGGGCTCCAAAACAAAATATTATAGACCCACTGCCTCCTCGGGCCTTAACAAATGTATTTGGGGACTAGCTAACACAACAGAACAACATAGAACTGGTACTGTTAGCCATCGGACGTTGGGGTTCATACTGAGGGGAGGATCTGAGCATCTATGGACATGTCCGGAGTGCAAGATTGATAACCCAACTTACCAACCAACCAACAAACCAACTAACTGACTGACTGACTAACTAAGTAACTAATTAACTAACTAAGTAACTAACTAACTAACTAACTCGACTAACTAACTAACCAATTAATTAACTAACTAAATAAATAACTAAATAACTAACAAACTAACTGGCTGGCTGGCTGGCTGACTGACTGACTAACTAACTAACTGTCTGGCTGGCTGGCTGACTGGCTGACTGACTAGCTGGCTGGCTGACTGACTGACTAACTGGCTGACTGGCTGACTGACTAGCTGGCTGACTGACTAACTAACACAACAGTGCTGGTTTAGCAGCATTAGTGAGGACTTGTAACAGACGGCAGTGCCATGTTGGTGGCTTCTTGTGGCCAAAGGTTAATGCTGGCTCATTGGCCCAAGTCTCTTAGGGTATTCACAATCTTGGTTCAGTCCATTGATTGATTTTCTTTTTCTTTTGCACTGCCAGCTAGCATATCTGCTCTTTCTTTGTCAATGACACTGACTTACTTACCTTGATGCCAAGGCACAAATAATACAACATCATGTATTTAATATATCCGTTTTTTTTTTCAGAGATGTGGAATCAATCAGGGATCAGTCGAGAGAGTAGTCAATTTATCAGTCAGGAATGTATTAATTGAAAATAAAACTAACAGAAACTTGTTTCTCTTCCTTGATAATTATCTCCCTTTATTTACCACTCTCTCTCCTTTTCACTCTTTCTTCTGTCATTTTCTGTCTCTCTCTCTTACTCTTTCTTTCTCTCACTTCATCTCTCTCTCATCGCTTTCTCTCTCTGTCTCACTCACACACACTTTCTCTCACACATACAAACACACTGATTTGCCCTCTTTTGCCCTCTATTTATCACTGTCCCTTGTTCTACTTGTCTATGTCATTTCCTCCCTGTCTCCTTGAGTGACCCATGTTTCCCTGTCCACAGTTGGACCTTTCTGCTTCTGCTCTAACGCCAACAACAACACATACTGGTGCTTGCGTACCATCAACCAGACCCATGACTTCCTCTACTGTGAGTTCATCACTACTTTCCTCAGCTACTACAACCTTAAAGTGGACCCATATCAGGTACAAGCCGTCAGTTAACAGTCATTGTTGTTTTTGTTGTTATTAGAAGAGCAGTTTTGTTGTTATGGTCATGTATATTGATGCTATAACATGTTGTCATTGACACTAAAATAGTACTAACTATTCAGTGCAGTTTTTTTTAAACCCGTGCTGTGTTACCATTGCCAGGTGTGAGCATCAACAACAAGAGGAAAATATTGTTGTGGTAGCTGTTGTTATTGTTGTGGTAGCTGTTGTTATTGTTGTGGTAGCTGTTGTTATTGTTGTGGTAGCTGTTGTTATTGTTGTGGTAGCTGTTGTTATTGTTGTGGTAGCTGTTGTTATTGTTTCGGTAGCTGTTGTTATTGTTTCAGTAGCTGTTGTTATTGTTGTGGTAGCTGTTGTTATTGTTTCGGTAGCTGTTGTTATTGTTGTGGTAGCTGTTGTTATTGTTGTGGTAGCTGTTGTTATTGTTGTGGTAGCTGTTGTTATTGTTGTGGTAGCCGTTGTTATTGTTGTGGTAGCCGTTGTTATTGTTGTTGTAGCTGTTGTTATTGTTGTGGTAGCTATTGTTATTGTTGTAGTAGCTGTTGTTATTGTGTGGTAGCTGTTGTTATTGTTGTGGTAGCTGTTGTTATTGTTGTGGTAGCTGTTGTTATTGTTGTGGTAGCTGTTGTTATTGTTGTGGTAGCTTTTGTTATTGTTGTAATAGCTGTTGTTGTTGTTGTGGTAGCTGTTGTTATGGTAGCTGTTGTTATTGTTGTGGTAGCTGTTATTGTTGTGGTAGCTGTTGTTATGGTAGTTGTTGTTATTGTTGTGGTAGCTGTTGTTATTGTTATGGTAGCTGTTATTATTGTAGTAGCTGTTGTTGTGGTAGCTGTTGTTATTGTTGTGGTAGCTGTTATTATTGTAGTAGCTGTTGTTGTGGTAGCTGTTGTTATTGTTGTGGTAGCTGTTATTGTTATAGTAGCTGTTGTTATTGTTGCAGTAGTTGTTGTTGTGGTAGTTGTTGTTATGGTAGTTGTTGTTATTGTCGTGGTAGCTGTTGTTATTGTTGTGGTAGCTGTTATTTTCGTAGTTGTTGTTATGGTAGTTGTTGTTATTGTTGAGGTAGCTGTTGTTGTGGTAATTGTTGAGGTAGCTATTGTTGTGGTAGTTTTGTTATTGCTGGGTTAGCTGTTGTGGTAACTGGTGTGGCAGCTGTTATTATTATTGTGGTAGCTGTTGTTAATGCTGTGGTAGCTGCTGTGAATGCCGTGGTAGCTGTTGTTATTGTGGTGATAGCTGTTGTTATTGTGGTGATAGCTGTTGTTAGGGGTGTAGTTGTTGCTTTTATGGTCATTATTGAAACACAGTTTAAGATTATTGTAACAAAAATGTGCTATATTATATCAACAGTTGTCTTGCAACATATGCATATGCATGTTTACAAATAAATAATAACTTTGTCTAACATTTGTCACATTTGACCTTGACACCTTCAGCTGAAGAATATGGTGACAGAGCTAAACTATGGCATACTACAACAACTGCACGATGAGCTCAAGAAGTTACGGCAGTGCAAAGGCAACAAGGATTGTACACACTGGAGTGGACAGAGTGAGTAGCTGAGCTGTGTCTCTGTGACTCAACTTTTTCTCACTCCTTAGCTATCTCTTCATGGCAATATGTTGATGTGAGCCATGGGGAAAAAACTGAGCTTGTGAACTGAAAAATTCTTAGTATACAAGTAGACACAAAAACGAAGAAGAAAAACACTGACATCCTACATGACCTGAACACTGAGGAGAACTGGCTCATAAACAGCATCCTGTCCCAAAAGATTAGCCATTTTGGCCATGTTAAGCACCATGGTAACCTGGGGAAAAAACGGTGATAAGGGGTAGAGTTTTTAGACACCAAAGCAGAGGGTCCATCCACAGAAGTGGATACGAGACATTGAAAATGCAGTGGGTGTCAAAGCATTCAAGATTGGGGAGTTGGCTATGAAAGCATTCAAGGCTGGAAAGTTGGCTGTGAAAGCATTCGAGGCTGGAGAATTGGTTGTGAAAGCATTCAAGGCTGGGGAATTGGTTATGAAAGCATTCAAGGCTGGGGAGTTGACTATGAAATTATTCAAGGCTGGGTAGTTGGCTATAAAAGCACTCAAGACTGGGGAGTTGGCTATGAAAGCACTTAAGGCTGGGGGATTGGCTATAAAAGCATTCAAGGCTGGGGAATTTGTTATGAAAGCATTAAAGGCTGGGGAATTGGCTAGAAAAGCATTGAAGGCTGGGGAATAGGCTACAAAAGCACTCAAGGCTAGGGAGTTGGCTATGAAAGCATTCACGGCTGGGGAGTTGGTTATGAAAGCATTCAAGACTGGGGGATTGGCTGTGAAAGCATTCAAGGCTGGGGAATTGGCTATGAAAGTATTTAGGGCTGGGGGATTGGCTGTGAAAGCATTCAAGGCTGGGGAATAGGTTATGAAAGCACTCAAGGCTGGGGAATTGGCTATAAAAGCACTCAAGACTGGGGAGTTGGCTATGAAAGCACTTAAGGCTGGGGGATTGGCTATAAAAGCATTCAAGGCTATGGAATTGTTATGAAAGAATTCAAGGCTGGGGAATTGGCTGTGAAAGCATGCAAGGCTGCGGAATTGGCTATGAAAGCATTCAAGGCTGGGGATTTGGCTATGAAGGCATTCAAGGCTGCAGAATTGGCTATGAAAGCATTCAAGGCTGAGGATTTGGCTAGAGACAGAGACTTTCAGGTGTGCTGTGGTGAGAGCGATCTTTCTGTGAAGAACTGACTGACTGATGATGATGATGAGTGATCTCTTGTGACACACATGTAGGTCATGTTACTGTTCTTTGTCTATGTTTATAGGCTCAGTAATCATTAACACATGTTTAAACAGAATCAATCATTGCTGGCACTTTTTTGGTTTTCCAGACAATTGTTTTATTTGTGTTATGGAGAGGTATGGGAATCCTAGCCCATTCTTTTTCTTCTTCTTCTTCTTCTTCTTCAGCATTCCGAGCCCTTGAGGTTCAATGCTGCAGATATCACCTGCCTCCATACATCTCTCAGGTTGGCCTTCTCTTTCCAGGTGGTGACACCAAGTGTTTGCAGGTCTGTCTGGACATTATCTCTCCATATTCTTCTTGGTCTGCTTCGTGGTCTGCAACCACTCATCTCCTTTGTGTATACCGTTATTACTTCTCTGTCATCTGACATTCTCTCAATATGCCCCAACCATTTCAGTCTATTAGCTCTCATGATGCCAGTGATCAGTGGTAATCCCAGGCCATGGTGCTACAAATTAACGCCAGGGATAAAGTTGATCCTCTCCAGAACACAAAGCGAGCCTAGGCATTCTTGTAGAGACTACTGTTGCCCAAGCAGCCGGATCTGTCTCTCTGCCTGTTTTGTTACCTCTACAGGAAAGGTATCACCAATACATTTGGGACATTGTGTTGCCCTGAAAGGTGCAGATATTGTAGCCTGGCTGTAAACCACAACATACTGTGTAGCCATTTTTAAGAGCCAATGCAAAAGAAGAAATTATTGTTTGTGGTTGTGCCAAGCAATTTCACATTCAGTAGTTTGCCATTTCTTTCTGAACACTACAGAGCTTACATACTTGCTCAGTGCCCAAATCAACACCCAGCGGTCTTCTGCTTGATTGCCTGAAGTTGGCTTCAGACCCTGGTATGATGAGATTGTGAAAGTGTGTTCACAATCCTTGGCCAAGTTAAATATAAATAACTGTAAATGGCCTTTTTCAGTTAGTGATTCTCCCTGCTCTATGACCTGCTGCACCCTGCCCTGCCCCCAATTCCCAAGTAGGCTTCTTGTAAAATGCAACTAATTATGAGGGACACTTTGAAGAGGCGAGTAACCAGCACTCTGCATACAAATAATAAATAAGTCAGATCTGTAAAATGGCTGTGCACTCAAAACTCTAATTCTGAAACATAACCAAAGTTCAGAGTGGATGAACTTTCCGCCAGAACTTTCTGCCAGTGCTTACAGCCAGTGCTTACAGCCAGTGCTTACAGCAGGTGCTTACAGCCGGTGCTCACAGCCAGTGCTCACAGCCGGTGCTTACAGCCAGTGCTCACAGCCAGTGCTCACAGCCAGTGCTTACAGCCAGTGAACCCGAGGAAAAAGTCGGTGGTGTTTTCAAGTTATCATTCTGCATTTTTGTGCGCACATTAAATGTCTTGCTCTGAACAGGTATTGAACTGCTTCCTGTTATTTTTCCCAGAAACGCGAGTGACCCATGACCCCAACTGGCCAGGATTGATCAACCTGCAGCGGGCCAAGAATGGCAATGATTATGAAGATTACGAAGACAACGGTGAAGAATTCTATGATGACTTTTTTACAAAGGAAAAAGATACTTTAGGAAGCAGCCATTTTGGTCTTTCTCCCGACTACGAATGAGATAGTTTTAGTGAGCGGCAACATACTTAGAATCATATTTTTAGGTAACGAGGGATAAATGGTGATCACAAGATGGCTGGGGTGATCTTGAGGAGGGTATCATCTCTATGAGGGTGATTAATTCACCAGTATCTGGTGTTCATGTGGGTTGTAGTATGACTGCTGAGAGGGTAAGGTGTTGGAGAAGATTTCTTGTTTGTCAGCCTCATGTGGTTTCGTGGCTTAGAAGTTAGTGAATGTGGTTAACAATTTTATAATCTTCAAGTACTAGTGTTCGTTTCCTGTGGTTGATGGTTAAAAAAAATGTGTTTTTGTGGTTTTTGAACGATTGTACAAGAGTCGCATCGTGGAAGAGATTGTGGCCTGAGCACGTAATGTTCCCACAGACAACTGACTTTCACGGTAGCCAACCTTCATTTGCGGAGATAACACAGACATTTATTGTCAGCATCCTGCGAGGATGTTCACATACAATTTTGTATTACATTTCCATTGTTCTGTATTGTTACGCTGTCTGCTGTAACTGTCATCTCCTTTTACTTTTTTTTTGTCCTCCAGAGGCTATAGGCTGTAAGCAAACATTAATATCAAAATGCACACAGAAAAGCAGCTGATAAATGCACTATTCATACCAGCTTTGCGCTATCAGTGTCAGATATGGACAGTCCTAGACTGCTTTAGATTGAGCTTATCACTGCCAGCCAAGCCACTCTATGTTTGCTTGATTCTGAGATCAATTCTGGGGACTTCATATGTAAGCATTTAACCAGTAACTGGAAGTTAAGCTTCGTGCAGGAGACAATCTACATTCTTTGATCTTGTCATGAGGAGGAGACAACTGGAATACACCGTGATGGTGGGAAAGTTGGAGGGCGAAAGAGGCTAAGGGACACCAAGAGAGAAGATGGGGTGGAAAAATCAAATGTGTCAGAATTGATTGAAAGAACTTGAGACTGAAGGTTGTGGATAGACATGGTTACCAACACCAGGCAGCATGGACTGTAAGAAGCAGAAGTCTCCTAAGAGCTGAGTACATGGCTGGAGGTCATGTTGGAAACACATGACGGGGTTGTTGATTCATGGGCTTTTAACCCATTTTTTTTTCCGGTCAGAGGTTTATGTACCCCTGTGGATCCGAACTTTGTAGAACTTCATCTCTCTAGACTCCCACCTGTATGTACTACCACTTCTTAGTGTGACCACATGTGTCCCATTTTCACAAGGACAGTCCTCAACTGTTCCATCAGTACTCGAAGAAAACTGCCAATTATCTTGTTCTGTAAAATTCCAGGAATAACCTGGAGAATAGAACATACACTTAAAGTTATGTCTGTAGATCTGATTATGTTTCTTAGTGTTAGCTACTTTTATTGCCTGAAATGTGTTAATGGGCACTGTCATTATACCATGTTTTTATTTATTATTTATTATTGCTTATACAATTTACTGGTCTCTACACACCTGTTCTTAAAATGTATTAGGTTCTTAGTTAGTAAATAATTTTTGTACATGTGACATATAGTGGCACAGATCTGACTTACTCTTCACGTATAAGTGTACAGAGTACCCATTCTTGTACATAATGTAATGTTAGTAAAGGACCCTCTTCATGTCGTTGGGACAAATGGTATTTGACCCATCTCTTTATAGATCCATTTATCATTAACATGAGGGGGCTTTAAATGAAAACCTCAAAAGTGTGATAGATGTTACTATAACCTGCCATTGTCTTGTAACCTGTCAGTATTCTATAGATTGACAAGAGTGTTAAGCACATGACATCACAGTTCACAAAAACATGGTGGTGTCATAATGATAGTTTACAGCTGGCCACCTCACTTTTTGATACGCATCAGAGAGGAGCAGCGTTTTATAATCCATCTTTTAATCAGTGGTCTACATGATGTCGGCTGTTTTTACCTCCAAGGATATTTCCTGATACCAGTTTTAAGCCAGGTTGACCTGACCTGATCTAGGCGGGGGAAGCTTCGACACGCAGATGGAAAAAGAGCACAGCTTCTGTGGCATGCTTTGTTCAAAACGTATTGGTGTTACCTTTTCCTTTGAAGAAAGCATGTCAGGTTGGGAGAAGGATCATGCTGTAGGAGCAACACATGGTCTCTACAAAACTGCCCTGGCTTTGTCCTGTGAAGAAGAGGAACTTCATCTTTGGCTTAGATTTGTACCACCATTGGCTGTGATTCTCCCATAGCAAAATATATCGCAATCACTATCGTTAAAAAATGGAGGATTAGGCATAGCAAAATGTTAAGCTTCAAAGTTATTAATGCTTCTGACAGCACTTTGCTAATGCAGTTTTCACAAAGGGATGGTAGTCTTCGGTTTTGCTGCCTGAGTTACTGAGTTTAGTGCTTGGTGCAGCCCTGTGAGCTGTATTTTTTCATGTGGAATGCCTTTCATTTGTACAGCGGTTGAGTCTTGGTATTCAAAATGGCCAGTAGCTGGTTTACTTGTGAGCTGGTAATGTATTAATTCTGTGTGTATATAGGCAACTTATCGTGCCCGACTACTTCCATCAATGACAAACTGCAAATCTGTTGGAGACTGTTGGCTTTGGTGCCTCTAGCGACTGCCATGTGTATTAACTGCACGCATATATTTCTGGATTATGCTGAGACAGTTGTTTGTTCACCGGTTTTTCAAATAGGGCACTGAGAGACCTTTCATTTGATTTTCACTGGCACAGGAACGGAGCAAGTATGGGGGAAACCCGTCTGCAGTTCGTTAAGACTAAGACCAACACTATCATCTGGAAAGATGGAAAAAGTGCCAACAAAAACAACAGCTGTCATAGTCCTGGTTACGAATAAAAATTGTGTCCCAATGTTGATTTTTATTGTTGTATGTGAGTTTCTATTTGTTTTCTTCATGTAGTCTTGTGCATTGCATACAGTTAATTGTTGTAAATACTGTTGTACATACTGTTGTACATCTTTCTTCAGCCTTAATATATATATATATATATTCTCACACATACATACCTTGTGTATATGCATGTATACAGATGTGCATGTTTATATGCATACATACAAACATACATACATACATACATACATACATACATACATACATACATACATACATACATACATACATACATACATACATACATACATACATACATACATACATACAAACATACATACATACATACATACATACATACATACATACATACATACATACATACATACATACATACATACATACATACATACATACATACATACATACATACATACATACATACATACATACATACATACATACATACATACATACATACATACATACATACACACACACACACACACACACACACACACACACACACACACACACACACAGACAGACAGACAGACAGACAGACAGACAGACAGACAGACAGACAGACAGACAGACAGACAGTCAGACAGTCAGACAGTCAAACAGACAGTCAGACATACATACTTATATAGTTTTGTGCATACATGATTCCTCTCAGGCTGATGTTCGTCCCTCTTGATGATGTCATCCCTCCTGTAAACGCTACCTATCTCTTGCTCTTTTGCCTTCGACCTTTCCCTCCAGTTTGGTTTTTAGAAGCGTCTTGTATCATTTAATGTGGTAAAACAGTTTCATTTGTATTTTGTATTTCTTTCCAAATTTCTCCTTGTCTCTTACATCCTCCATTCTCCAGGTGTGACCCAGCCACTTGAGCTTTCAAAAACTGAGCATTGAGAAAACTGTTGTGATAAATAGAGCAACAACAACAACATCAGTATATCTCCCAGCTGTTACAAACATTCCAGTAAGCACCATTTATTCATACCATATTTGGGCGACAACGTGCGGGCTGATACAAGTCGCGAATACAGCATTGGAATTATTTCTTTATTGCCAGAATGATTATCAGGCAATAAACTTCTCATATTGTGCACGGTAAAAGCAACAAAAACGAAATGAATTCAGGCAGTTGTATACAAAAATACCTTTAAAGCCTTCTGTAATATCGCATCTGACAGTCAAAGGTGAAGGGAGCTGATCAAAGGATCGACAGCAACAGGTGACCCAATGACTTGCAGTAGCACGATGATGATGATGTTATGCCATTTACCTCCTTTTCTTCTTTTTGTTCTTATTTTCTTCTACTTGTTGGTTTTTGTTTTGTTGTTGTTTGTTGTTGATGCTTGTTTGTTGTTGTTGTTCTCATTCTTCTTCTTCTTCTTCTTCTTCTGCTTCTTCTTCCGTTGCCTTCTTCCCCTGTTTATTGTATTTTCAAATGGAGCATAAATCTTCATGCAACTTGCCCTAAGCTTTGCACTGGTTACTTGGCTTTTTACAGCTGCATCTGTTAACATGTTGGTGCAACCAACCCTAAAACATACACTGCTACTAGTTGCCTCTTATGACATGCTTAGTAGCTCCAAGTGTTACTAACTATTTCTTGCTCTAGAGTCCTAGACAAGTTATGTGTGACTGTACCCTCGGATTTCTACTTGTTGCCTGTCTGGTGGCCAAACCTCCACCACTATATGTCTTGAAATCAGACTGGACGCTTACTTGGAGGTTTTGAAAACGTCAATGGCTCCCATGTCGACCCAGCCTTAAATGAGCACCAGATAAAGTCCTGGGAAGTAAAGGCGGCCGGCGTGATGTTGACCACATTACCCACCGAGTGCTGATTGGTCTACAAGCTTTAAGTGTAGCACGATATCTTCAACAAGTCTGAAAATGTGGAATGGGGGTTCCTTTCTTACTGTTATCATCTCCATGTAGACCTAGTGTGAAATAGTTATCTGGTAATACATGGGAAGTAAAGGCGGTCGGTGTAATGTTGTCAACATCACTCTATACAAATAAAAGTCCTGGACTGACAGGTTCGCCATACAGGGAAAAGTTCCTTAACTGACAGGTTGCCATACAAGGAAAAGTTCCTGGACTGACAGGTTCGCCATACAAGGAAAAGTTCCTTAACTGACAGGTTGCCATACAAGGAAAAGTTCCTGGACTGACAGGTTGCCATGCAAGGAAAAGTTCCTGGACTGACAGGTTGCCATGCAAGGAAAAGTTCCTTAACTAACTGGTTGCCATACAAGGAAAAGTTCCTTAACTGACAGGTTGCCATGCAAGGAAAAGTTCCTGGACTGACAGGTTGCCATACAAGGAAAAGTTCCTTAACTGACAGGTTGCCATGCAAGGAAAAGTTCCTTAACTGACAGGTTGCCATACAATGAAAAGTTCCTTAACCGTCAGGTTGCCATACAAGGAAAAGTTCCTTGACTGACAGGTTGCCATACAAGGAAAAGTTCCTTAACTGACAGGTTGCCATACAAGGAAAAGTTCCTTAACTGACAGGTTGCCATGCAAGGAAAAGTTCCTTAACTGACAGGTTGCCATGCAAGGAAAAGTTCCTTGACTGACAGGTTGCCATACAAGAAAAAGTTCCTTAACTGACAGGTTGCCATGCAAGGAAAAGTTCCTTGACTGACAGGTTGCCATACAAGGAAAAGTTCCTTGACTGACAGGTTGCTATACAAGGAAAAGTTCCTTGACTGACAGGTTGCCATACAAGAAAAAGTTCCTAAACTGACAGGTTGCCATACAAGGAAAAGTTCCTGGACTGACAGGTTGCCATACAAGGAAAAGTTCCTGGACTGACAGGTTGCCATACAAGGAAAAGTTCCTTAACTGACAGGTTGCCATACAAGGAAAAGTTCCTTGACTGACAGGTTGCCATACAAGGAAAAGTTCCTTGACTGACAGGCTGCCATGCAAGGAAAGGTTCCTGGACTGACAGGTTGCCATACAAGGAAAAGTTCCTTAACTGACAGGTTGCCATACAAGGAAAAGTTCCTTAACTGACAGGTTGCCATACAAAGAAAAGTTCTTTAACTGACAGGTTGCCATACAAGGAAAGGTTCCTTGACTGACATGTTGCCATACAAGGAAAAGTTCCTGGACTGACAGGTTGCCATACAAGGAAAAGTTCCTTAACTGACAGGTTGCCATGCAAGGAAAAGTTCCTGGACTGACAGGTTGCCATACAAGTAAAAGTTCCTTGACTGACAGGTTGCCATACAAGGAAAAGTTCCTTGACTGACAGGTTGCCATACAAGGAAAAGTTCCTGGACTGACAGGTTGCCATACAAGGAAAAGTTCCTGGACTGACAGGTTGCCATACAAGGAAAAGTTCCTGGACTGACAGGTTGCTTTACAAGGAAAAGTTCCTGGACTGACAGGTTGCCATACAAGGAAAAGTTCCTGGACTGATAGGTTGCCATACAAGGAAAAGTTCCTGGACTGACAGGTTGCCATACAAGGAAAAGTTCCTTAACTGACAGGTTGCCATGCAAGGAAAAGTTCCTGGACTGACAGGTTGCCATACAAGGAAAAGTTCCTTGACTGACAGGTTGCCATACAAGGAAAAGTTCCTTAACTGACAGGTTGCCATACAAGGAAAAGTTCCTTAACTGACAGGTTGCCATGCATGGAAAAGTTCCTTGACTGACAGGTTGCCATACAAGGAAAAGTTCCTGGACTGACAGGTTGCCATGCAAGGAAAAGTTCCTGGACTGACAGGTTGCCATACAAGGAAATGTTCCTTAACTAACTGGTTCACCATGCAAATAAAAGCTCCTGGACTAACTGGTTCGTCATGCAAATAAAAGCTCCTGGACTGACTGGTTCACCATGCAAATAAAAGCTTCTGGACTAACTGGTTCACCATACAAATAAAAGCTCCTGGACTAACTGGTTCGTCATGCAAACAAAAGCTCCTGGACTGACTGATTCACCATGCAAATAAAAGCTCCTGGACTGACTTGTTCACCATGCAAATAAAAGCTCCTGGACTGACTGGTTCGCCATGCAAATAAAAGCTCAAGGACTAACAGGTTCGCCATGCAAATAAAAGCTCCTGGACTGACTTGTTCACCATGCAAATAAAAGCTCCTGGACTGACTTGTTCACCATGCAAATAAAAGCTCCTGGACTGACTTGTTCACCATGCAAATAAAAGCTCCTGGACTGACTGGTTCACCATGCAAAGAAAGGGACCCTTTCCCACACCCTCATGCGTCTAGTACTAGATTCTTATTTTGTAGACCAATCAGCACTCGGTGGGTGGCATGTTCAACATGATGCCGGCCGCCTTTACCTCTGCGGGTTTTACCGGGTACCCATTTAAGGTTGGGTAGATCGGAAAGCCAAGGCCATTTCTTTTTTTTTTTTTAATTTGAAAAAATGTCCGGTTCTTTCAGGATCTGAACCCACGACCCTTTGGTCCACAGACGAGCGTCCAGCTGCTGCACCACGACGGCTCCCTTAAATCACATAGATTAATCAAAATATGGCTATCCTCCGAATAACGGTCCTAAATTATCGAGGCGAAAAATATACCCTAACAGGGCCTCAGTCATGTGTCACTTACGCACTTCCGTCGTCTTAAATTGCGCGCTTCCGGCGACTTCCGCCACTGCCGAGTGTATCCCTTACGCCGCTCACCCGGCGTGGATTGAGGCTAAACTAGATGGCTTTGACTCACGAGCAGCAGCTACCGCATCTCCTGCAGCTTCCTTTATTTTATTTGCTCGTGAGTCCTAGCTATCTAGTTTAGCCCTATTCCACGCCGCGTGAGCGGCGTGCGGGATACACTCAGCGGTGGCAGAAGTTTGCAATTCAGCGGTGGCATTTTAGTCCCCGGAAGTGCGCAACTGACACGTGACTGAGGCCCTGTTATGGTATATTTTCCGCCTCGATAATTTAGGACAGTTATTCGGAGGATAGCCCAAAATATTTCACCCCGTGTGGGTTCCAGGGCCCTAGTGAAGGGAAACAAGAATAGACCCACTGGCTACCCAAAGAAGCGTGTCGTAAGAGTCGACTAACTGGGAGCTTCCTTCGAAGTCGGAGTCAAACGGATGCACACGCAACACTCAAGCTTTGTAAAAAGACTGAAAGTCCAGAAATAAACAACTAGAACTATACGCCAGAATTTACAGTCCGTGAAAGGGAAGGAGAAGAAACAGATACTGGAAGAAGAAGATGTCAGCCAGAACTTGGCTCGCCTTCTATGACAGGGGTCTGGGTTCGAACCTCTAAAGGGACATGTTTAGTTTTACCCAAAAGCTGGGCTCTAGGATCTAGGCAGCCTCACAAACACCTGTGCCACACAATTTCCTGGAAATTGATTTTAAGAAAAGGCGCCTAGAAATGTAACTGGAGGTGGAAATCATTACAATCAAGTGACTTTGCCCATTGGCGTAGGCGATCATGCCTCTCCACAGTCAGCGATCATCGACATGATTTGTCAGTTTATGTGCTGACAGCCCTCCATGCCATAACAAAAGGCTGTAAAGAATCTTTTTCCATTGTCTTCCTCTGTCTCTTTTTCCACAGAACTTTCCAGTTATCACAACAGTTTCCAATGTCCTTTTCATATTATGATCAAACAATTATGGTTGTCTTTTTTATGTTTGTAATCGTATGCTTGGAATTAAAATGACAGAACACCTCGTATAGGTTCGGAGGGTCCATTTTAGAGAACAAAGGATAGACCCACAGCCTTTTATCAAGCATGTCGTAAAAGGCGACTAATTAGGGGTGTTTCCTTCAAAGTAAGAGTGCATTTGACAGAGGCAAGAACCAACAGTATTCTATAATATGAATACATACAAAAATAAACAAGATCTGTAAAACGGATGTGCAGCAACACTCAAGTTTTGAATCAAGACCAAGGACCAGCAGTGGATGAACAACCACAATTTCCCGCCATAAATTACAGCCGTTTGAGGTTTGAACAACGATCATGGCACACGGGTAGTAACGCATTAGTGCTCAGCTCTTCTTCAAACTCAAGTCTGAGTCGGAAGAAGCTCAGCACAGTGCACAGGCTCTGTAGCAACGGCGATGATTCTGAAATACTTTAGGTAAATTTTCAACTCCAAATTTTGCCCGGGCAGCGCCGTTAGGCTACTGTTTTCGATTTTCAACTGCTAAGGTGTATTTTTACGTGCGCATCAATGCACACGGGCGTCCGATCCCACTACCCAGAGATAAAGGGGAATTTACTAAAAGTCCAAGTCCACGTTCAAAAAATCCCAGCCCTTATCAGGGATTGAACTCGGCACCTCCAGCACTCGAGGCGGACACCATGCCTCGAGACCACGCAGCCAGTCAATAAATGCTAAACAATAGAATGATGACAGAAAAATTATTAGCACTTAATGATGCCTTAACCGAGGGAATTAAAACGCACACAAAGGCGCACGGACAATTATAAAACACATTGCTAGAACTACTAACTGGTACATTACGGTGCAGTAATCCCACACTACTATCTGGCCATAAATACAGAAACAAGTCCATCCATTCAGTTGGTGTCCAGCTGTCAGGAGATGACGTCTGAATGCGGTCAGTAGGGGCATCGGTGTAGGGGAAGGGGGCACCTTGAAGTTGCCCCTCCTCCCCACCTCAACAATGCTAGGGTCAAACTTACTCCACTCCCCCCCCCCCCCCCCTCGGTTACCGGCACCAGACCATATATTGAAGTACTTACTTGTTTATGTCTTTCACATTATTCACATTATTACTGTTGTTTTTGTTGTTGTTGTTATTATTATTATTTATTATTATCATATTATTATTATTATTACGAAAATTCATACACAGCTAGACATTTCTCGTTACACTTGAAAAGATATAAAACCGAACGAAAAGTATATTAGCAAGCTTCACAATATAACAAATACAAACAAAACGTGAACGTTGCGGCTATGGAGCCTTTATCTGCGTATACAAATCACACAATACTACACAAATACACAGCATCACTTAGCTGGTATCTCGAAACAGCCGAATCGATGGATTCTCCTCAGCCAAATGCATACACACATGGGATGTGGGGGGGGGGGGGGGGGAGGGGATAAATACCCCCTGTGGAGTACCAAGGACCATAACTTGGGGGGGGGGGGGGGGGGGTTAGAGATAAAACTGTGAGGGCAGGTAAATCCTCTAGGAGGTTAAATGAAACTGTGTTGGTAATTCAGTCCGGAGGGTGTTAAAGTCCCCAAAGTGTAAATAAAGCGATTCTCAAGAGACATCCGGACTGTCGCTGGAGTGGCTGGATTTAGTGGTCGTTATACTTGAGAGCTGAACAATAAGCTATCAGCTGCAAGGATCCTTGAGTATAGAGGCATCAAAGACTTATTCATGAGAACTCGTGCGATTGCATGTCTGCCCTACAGCTCTCGCAGGGTGAACCATAAGATGCTGTTCTTGTTCAACCCCACCAGAACGTACGAACGAGCCACCAACACCCGTAGACATAAAGTGCCACCATTCGGATGAGGATCACCCAGGCATAAGTCACAGAATCCCCGTTCAATCTATAATTCGGATTCTATTAGGGTCCCTGACTACAGCAGAGGCAGGGCTTTAAAATAACGAAAAATTGCGTCCCATATTAGGATTGTGAACTGATTAATAGCAAACAACAAGATAACATGGAAAGAGAGATAACCTGCCAACAAACTCTTAGAAATCGTACAGTGGATTCCACCCATTGGGACAAAGCAGGAGATGAGATGGCAGATAAACTGGCCAAAGATGAAACACTGGAAAAACATGACACCCATATCATACATATCCCAACATGAAGTGCAAAAACTCATGGAGGAGGAGAACAAAATAACAGTTAACAAATCAAACAAAAGGCAGCACACAGCATTAAAAAAATATAAGCTTAAAATACCACAATAAAGACTTGAAGTTGTTTATGAATGTCTTGTCATGTTGTACGAATATTACAACTATATCGAAGAATGAAATAACCTTGCACGAGCATACTTGCGTAGAATGAAGGCTGCACAATCCGTCTAGTGTTCCAGCCAAACGGCACTCCAAACACCTGAGCACATATTGCACATACAACACCTGAGCACATACTGCACATACAACATCTGAGCACATACTGCACATACAACACCTAAGCACATACAGCACATACTGCAGAACTTACTCCAGCAGAAAAAGCTCCGAGAAAACCCATGACCGGAGGAAAGAGGCATCCAAGACAAACTTTGGTGAACACAACTGAACACTTGAGCAAAGGAAACTGATCGCAATGAAAAAGAAGAAATCAGCCTCGAAGTGGATTGTTTCCACAAATGATCTTGGTTCCCAGATTGCTAAATGTAACCTAGGTACCATGATATGTCCTGGACAGTCAATGTGCTTTGCCAGGTGAATGGGCACAGCGATTACTTTTGTCTGTTGTGGATCAGCTCTCTCTCTCTCTCCCACTCTCTCTCTCTCTCTCTCTCTCTGTGAGAGAGAGAGAGAGAGAGAGAGAGAGAGAGGAGAGAGAGAGAGAGAGAGAAGTCGGGCAAGGAGATGGACAGACATTGCTTACACAACGCTCTATCACCAGCATTGAACAATGAAAGAAAATTAACATAAAAAGCATTGTGTAAATGTCGGTCATCAATAATAATCCTAAAGTTTAATCTCTTGACCGAACTGAATTAATTTACCCACCAAAACTTCACTTTTTTCTTAATTTGAGTGCAACTGTAGGAACGTTTGGCAGTCTGGCAATCCTTTTAATGTGGATTTCATAAAGTTTTCTGCTGGCAACAATCCTTCATTATTTCACTTTGAGCCAGGCTCGCCTCGCGTCTGCAGGTTGTTAAATATTTACTGTCATCTGTTCAGTTTATTAGGCGTGCCACCAGGCAATCAACAGTTTTTGCAGTTTTACACATCATTGATTGTAATGTTGGATAAACAGTCTGCATTTAACTAAATACTGAAATGTTTCGAGACAACAGAGGACGTTTTGTTCCTGTTTTCGTGTTTTCAAAATTTTAAAAACAAAATAATTAGCACTAATTCGTGGTACGTACTTTGTGTCACCGGGTGTTTATCGCTTGTCTGATGTTCTGTTGGGGTACAACTACCTACCTACCCATCTGCTGTTGGTTCTCGCTGTCAACAATCTCCCGTTATTTTTGTGGTCTGGTCTGTTTGCGCCACTTGCGTGACTAAGATTGTGGTATGTGCGCCAGCTCTCCGGCCTAATGTTCCTATCCTAATAGCAGGACCGCTACTTCCTGTCTGTGCGTCAATCTTCTGAAGCCCTGATGATGTGGGAAATCAAAGGGAAACTCCCACCACATTTATGTGTCCCTAGAATATCATAATGATCATCGTTAAAAATCTCGAAAAGAACACTTAGTAAAGATAACTACGGCGACGGACATAGGATATCCACACACGTGTCAGAGATTCACTGGCCAGGCAGATATGTGATTTCTCTCGAAGACACTTAATTTAAGTGATTTTTCTGTTTTATTTTCGTATTTGTAGCATTGTGTGTTTATGTAAAGTGCTGCTGAAAGCCCTGTAGTGCCAACTTTCAAATGTCGTTTGTGTTTGTGACACAGTGGAGCTGAATGTTTCTACTTGTCTTGTTTGATACTTTTTACAGGATAAACAGGAGAGCTTCTACGTGATAGTTCATAAAGGCAGAGTACACAGGCGCCATAACTCTGGGATTCCGACTTCTTAGGTGGTGTAAAGATAGACATCTGTCGTTTACAGTCCTTTCTTGTCTATTAAAACTCTAAATTGTAGGAACTGCACAAATTGGCAAGATGGTCACTCACACTGGACGAGACAACGCCTGTGGGTTCTGGACATGCAGGCCAGATTTCCTGCAACCGTGTGCCAAAATTGGCGTCTTCTCGGCTTTCTACAGCATTGCTGCTCTGGTCAGCTCCACACTTAACTCGTACGTCAATTCACAAGTAGGTCATATCTGTTCGTAATCTTGTTTGTCAGTACGAAAGTTGTTGAAAAAGGCTTGAGTGGAACAATAAATCGTCCCTTTATCTAATAATTATAGGATTATTTGTTGTCGTCGTAGTTTACACGAAAATTTTCTATACTGTTATTTAAGAGATACAATCAGAAATACGTTTATAGAAAAACAATTAGACACAGAGCCAATGCTACACTTCATCAAAAGACAGCAAATTAAATGGTTTACCCACTCAAGGAGAATGCATTGTGACGACATACCATACAAGGTATGCATAAAAAATCAGGAGAAGTGGAGCGCAAGGTAGACCAAAACCTAGACTAGGTGGTAAAAAAAAACATAAGCAGAATCTTATAGCTCTCTTGAGGTCTGAAGCTTTAAAAGAGGAAGTGAAGAGAAACGAGGAGGAGGAGACGAAGAAGAAGAAGACATTATTATTACTATGCTCTTAAACGAGGAGTAAGTTAACTAAAACCTGTCATTCCTTTGCTTATAAAGATGTTAGGTGAAAAAAGGACCGGATTAGGATCCTTTGATTGTTTAAGCACCAGAAAAACTTCGGGGCGCTCCCCCACACCTCTCCCACCCCATCCCTTTCCCATGGCCGTTTTAACAGCTCCATAGGTTCCTGCGCAGATCAGTATGCTGGAGTCCCTAGGCCCTGACCACACGAACTACAAGTAAATGGTCACTTGACATACACAGATAAGTATCGGGAGCTCTATTCTCGTAGGCCCACTGGTCAGTGCCCAGCGTACACATGTGTTGAGACAGAACTGGTGCAACCATTATGTGTAATTATAAATATAAACAATAATAAACCTCAAATAAAATATTATCTATTGAAATTAAATACATCTTAAAGTAAGATGGAAAATAATGTCTCCAGTTGTATTTATATTTGAAAAGATTTCTCCTATATTTATTAAATACATTCTTTAATCAGATCCGTAAACTAATCTTATGTAATAAATCTATACTTAACAAAGATAAGGCATCCAACCTATCTTGTTGTTCTGCAGGGAGTTTTTCGCTCAGCTCCCAGATTATTGAAATATTGTTGTGGGGCACCCACTCTTTGTGATGCACTTAGCACGCGCCTGGTGTGCTTATGATTAACCTGGCTCTAGGTGGAAGTGTTGGAGATTAAGGTTCCTTACCCCAGTCTGTCTTGTTTAGCAACATACGAACACACCCAGTAATCCTGACAGCCAGACGTTGGGGTCATTTGAGAAATTTTTATCTGACAACAAAGTTTGAAGTCCAACGTGGATTTAAACCTTTTTACTCAACGACTGCCTATATATATATATATATATATATATATATATATATATATATATATATATATATATATATATATATGTGTGTGTGTGTGTGTGTGTGTGTGTGTGTGTGTCTTTCAACCTTTGGGAATTCTACTGAGGTCACTAATTTTTCTTTAAAAATGTATTCATCAACATTTCATTATTTTTTTCTTTGAAAATTAGAGAGTTATACAAAAGTGGTAATCCGAAAACAAGAATAGAGTGAATCACTAAATGGAATATATTCGTAGGAGTCTACAAAAATAGCATGTATGGAGTGACTAATGATGTGACCCTGTGACCTCTATCACTGAGGTAAACAGGAAAAAAAAATGACATAATCATTATAAAACAGCTTTACAAAACGCCCCTATCGTCACGGCTCGCCTGATAGTCTCGCTTTGTCTAGCCAGTTCTCCAGAGCTAAGTGCTTTCATATCCAATATGTTTTCAATGTTCTATTATACATTTTCTCTGAGATCAGCCCCTGTCTCGTTTTCCGGAGTCTGCACCTTCCATCACGGTTCAGATCAGGCCACCATGACACTTGACATGTCCGAAACACCTCAACTTTCGGGACAGGACGCTGTTTATGAGGCAGTTCCACTCAATGTTAAAAAAAAAAAACGTTGCTAAAAGTCTCATCCCTTTTGGGGATGCAATTTTTCTTTATTTAAAGCCCTCCTCTGGCTCTCGCCAGGGGCCGCAATATAGCCCGACCATAAATATGGTCTAATGGCTGAACGCGGTTTCTGGGACCTCTCCATGGGTGATCCTCATGCACATGGTGGCATTTTGTGTCATCGGGTGTTTATAGCTTGTGTGATGTCCTGGTGGGGTAAAAGAAGATAGATAGATAGATGTTCAAATCGAAACATCATGTCAACTTAGCTTTAGGCGCGTAACTAAAGATCGGGAAAAAAAAGAAGCTAACATATTTGTTTGTGATCACATTTCCAAAAAAGGTAACCACACTTGAGAAACAGTTTGGCTTTAACTCGCACCAAAGTGGCATTATCATGGCCGCAAACGATATGGGGTACCTGGTCTGTGTCTTGTTCGTCGGATACGTGGCCTCCAGGAGCCACATACCCAAATCTTTAGGTGGGTCATCCAGTTGTTTTAAGACTGGCTTCGTATGTGTTTGTACAGCTGTCTTTTATTCATCCTTTCTGTCTTCTTTTTGCAGGACATTAAAATGGACGAACTGTACAGGTGAGGAAGCATGCGAAATGTCTGGAAAACAGCTTGTAGCATCAATTATATGACAAAGAAAATGATATCTTCCACACTGTTAGGAGACACAGACATAAAATAATTAGAAGGCACTGAAATGGAAAACAAATAGAGTGATGAAACGAGGATGTTTAAGAGAAACCCTGAGATGAAGGTTGTTGAAAGAGGACAAAGTTGTTGTGTAGGGAGATAGATAGAGGATTGCACAGGACAGGACAGATTAGAGGTCTGGATGGTGACGTATATGGACATAACATGGTGATGATGATGGAGAGGAGGGTGGTTGTGGTGGTGGTGTTATTGTAGTGGTTGTGGTGGTGGTGGTTATAGGGGTGGTTATGGTGGTGGTTGTGGTGGTCGTGGTTATAGGGGTGGTTGTGGTGGTGGTTGTGTTATTGTGGTGGTTGTGGTTATAGGGGTGGTTATGGTGGTGGTTGTGGTGTTTGTGGTTTATAGGGGTGGGTATTGTGGTGGTTTTGGTGTTGGTGGTTTATAGGGGTGGTTATGGTGGTGGTTGTGGTTTTGGTGGTTTATAGGGGTGGTTATGGTGGTGGTTGTGGATGTGGGGTGGTTATGGTGGTGGTTGTGGTTGTGGTGGTGGTGGTGGTTGCGGTGGTGGTCTGGTGGCGATATGACGGTGACGTGATGGCGATGACTTTGTGATGATGATAACGATAGTGATTATGATGATGATAATGATGATGATAATGATGATAATATCATGATGATAATGCAGATGTTAACTATGACGATGATGATAATTTGATGCTGGTGATGATAATGTGATCGCGGTGATGATACCTAGAGGCTTGCACAGGATATGAGGGACTGGAGGTCTAGATGGTGAACCCTGTCTGACGTATATGGACATAACATGACGATGATGATGGAGAGGTGGGTGGTTGTGATGGGGGTTGTGGTGGTGGTTGCGGTGGTGGTCTGGTGACGATGGCGATGATGACGATGATGATGACTTTGCAATGATGATAACGATAGAGATTACGATGATGGTAATGATGATGATATCATAATGATAATGACGATGATAGCGATGATGATAATGTGATAGCGGTGATGATGAGGATGATGATGTTGTTGATGTTTATGACAATACTGATGATTTTATGATAATAAGGACGAGGGGATGATGATGATGATGGTGTTAGTGGTGATGATATTCTCTGCAAAAAGTTTTGATAGAGTATATTTGGAAGTTATGTTTGTTTTGGCTGTTCAAATCTTCGCTTAGTTGACATTTAAATAAAATCACTACTTTGCCAGGTGTTGCCACAATCACGTTTGGACTATCTGGCCTCATCTGCTCACTTCCCCATTTCCTGTTTGGAGCTACTGTTAACGCCAACCCGGCGGGCGATTACGACAACGTCACTGCAACTTTGGAGGCCGCCCGCAAACAAGTGGCCACATCTGGGCGAATGTGTGATCAGTTGAACAACACCTATGACTTCTGTGAAAGTGGCGCAGGTAAGGTTTGCGAAAAATTGTCATCCTACTACAGACTATTGTATATTTCAAAATTCGTGCCCTCAAACTGTAACCAGTGTCTTGAAAACTCCTCTTTGGTTCAACACGAATTTTTGCCTATGATCTTAGATTTACAATGTCCTTATTGTTTCTTAATTTAAAATTGCACAGGTGCTGCTGTTTTCTTCAGGCGGCAAATTTCTGTGACCTTTGACTAATAATTTGTGTTTTCACTCATTTGTGTACAAAAGCCTTTAATTGACAAAAATTGTTTGTTAGTTCACATGTGCAGCAAAATATGGTGATTTTTTGGATAGCCTATTCCGCATACAATACAAAATCCACAACTCAAACTAATACTGGAGTTGACCAACTGAGAGTGAAACGTCTCTGAATCTAGTACAATTAGATGTTTTGAATAATTTCCGTTACACAGTTTACTGTAAACATGCTGATTGTTTGCTTTCAGTAGAGGTGTATTTTTTCATTTACTGTAAAGGCTGAAAATTAAATGTTTGTTTATATTAAAAACATTTTGTGCAAGGGCCGATTTTTAACAGGCTGCATGCCAAAATTCAACAACTTGTACACCAGACGCTTGTGTCATATGCAATAGTCCCCATGTGGGATGCAAATTTTCGTTATTTGAAGCCCCACCCTGGCTTTTGCCGGGGGCCCTGAATATAGCCGGGCCATACATATGGCATAGGCCATAGATATGACCTAACGGCTGAAAAGTGTTTCTGGGACCTCTCCACGGGTGATCCTCATTCGCACGGTGGCACTTTGTGTGATCGGGTGTTTATCGCGTGTGTGATGCCCTGGTGGGTATAACTACCTACCTACCTACCACCGGACGAAAACGACAATTTATTTTAAAAAAAGAAAAGAAATAAACAGACTGAGAACCCGTTTGAATTTTACTGACACTAATCTCACGGGCGATGATATTGATGGGTGCTCAAAGCAAGGGACGATAGAGGGACACACTAGACACCCCATAACATCGAAAGCTATAGATACCGTGCCGGAAATCGAACCTCTCATTTCCAAACGAGGAATGCGCCTCACTATGGAAACAAGTGTATTAAAAGGCATGACCAACTATTCACCCTTTGAAAGATGTCTTTAGTAGCCATGTCTATCGCCCAACCGAAAACAAATTTGTAGATATAAGCTGATGGTTTTAATTACAGCCTCAAAATCCGATCTAACCAAAGCCGTCTCTCAGGAAAGAATAGCACTGGCATCTTTCTACATCATCGTCATCGGAATGGCCATTCAGGGTTTCGCTAAAGCTCCCAGGTTGTCCTTTGTGGTCACGTTTGTTGATGACAATACAGCCAAGGCCAACACTGGCTTTTACGTGGGTGAGTACCTTTCTTATAGTATATCAAGATCAGGTTTTAACTATAGAGTGTTTACAAATTATTGCCACTGTTAAAAAATAAAAAAAAAAACACCTTTAGATGTAGTGGAATATACATGAATGAAACTATATATTGATATTTTTTTTGTGTCACATTTTTTGCCCGCATAACAAGTATTTATAATCATTTTGTGTTGTGGCTTTTTCAAGATACATAAATATGCGATGACCCTTCCTGGATTGTCTTTTATGAACTAAACAACACAAAGTTCAAATGTAACCAATCGATTTTTGATGAAACACAAACACACACACACACACACACACACACACACACACACACACACACACACACACACACACATGTTTTTTGTATGTTTTGTGTTAGTTTTGAATAAGAACTCAACTATTGCTGAAAATATCGTAGTGTGCTGGGTCGTTTCTAGATTTCCTCACAAGTTGTAAAGGCATAACATTTGTGGTTAGGGTAATTCACGTGGGTGCTGTAAAATGTGTCTTGTTACATAAATAAAATTATACAGGTAAAGAAGATAAGAAAGAAAACGTCTGTTTCGACACACTTAGCACTCTCAATTACATATTTGTACAAAACATGAAAAATAAAACCAATGCAAAAAAAGAAAAAAAAAAAATTAAAATCACTTTCCGAGGATAAGTAATTACCCAGAAATTATCGAAAATACAACGGCATGAATTTGTAAACGCACTGTAACAACCGCCTCTTTTGTGTGTCGGGAGCTTTTCTTATAATGTGCACAGGACCATATTTACCAACAACCATCTGATCTATGTTAATAAGTTAAGTAAAGGACTCGTTTCGTGGCCTTCAGGCGTATTGGGCATATAGGGCTAGACCAAATCTTATAGACCAATTATCACTGGGGGGATGATATGGTTAGCATCACGTCGACCGCCTTTACTTCATGCGACTTTACCTGCTACAAATTTAAGGTTGGGTTTATCTTTTAACTAAAGCCATTAAAAAAGTCTCTTCGGATTTGAACACTTGACTTTTAGATCCCCCGGCGTGCATCTAACCGCTACATCAGGGTGGCTGCCATGTTATCAAGTATTATTAAGTTAAAATCATCTATGAGGTTCAGAAGCCACAGTATCGGTCAATGCGCACATACTATCAGTCATTACGTGCATACCCTCATAAATTGCACACGCACTACTGGATGTTATGCGTATAATACACGCACTACCGGACATAATGCGTATAATATCAAACACACATATACTATCTGTCATCAAGCATATACTAAAGGTCATTAAGCAGAAGTTTCAGCGATATGTACTAACTAACATACATTAAGCACACGGTTTTAGTCCTTATGCAACTATTACCAGACATTACGCAATACTTTCAGACATTCTGTGCATAGTTAGTTATTACACATATACGACTGTATACTGGCATATGCTATCTAGATAATTTGCGTAGAGGTCGACATTTTGCAGAACGTCAAATGTTGCCAAGATTCCTATTATTTCTACTGTGATTATTATTATTCTGTTTGCGGTCAATTGTTTTTTCCCCACTAAGAGAAACTGCAATCTAGATTTCACAGGTGATGTCTAAGAAGAATGTCTGGCTTTAAGTGGCAAGACAAGGTCATAGACAACAAAGTATTGTAGAGAGTAGGTTTTATCAATACTCAGTCTACGAAGACTCAGGTGGCCGGGTCCCACCTGGAGAATGGAGGATGGTAGAGTCCCTAATGACGTCCTCTTTGGTGAATTACAAATTGAAAGATGTCGAAGCCGGCCTCTACTGCGATATAAAAAATTTTGCAAGCGGGACATAAATGATACATATATTGAGGTAGATTCGGGGAAATCAAATGCCGTGGACCGAGGTCACACTCGCCATAGGCAGGGGCTGTGAGTCCCCTGCCTCCCCATAGCACTATGTAACACTATCTTATGGAAAGACTGAAAAGGGACAATATAGCTGCTGTTGCTTTTTTGGAGTGATGGCATTAAGAACAGCCTCACAGAAATGAATATCAGTCTTAATAGTGCTCTTGGCAGAGTTTATCAACGAACATTACAGCTCCCCCCGACGCTTCGATAAGGTACAAGGTGGAAAAGAAGAAGAAGAAGAAGAAGAAGAAGAAGAAGAAGAAGAAGAAGAAGAAGAAGAAGAAGAAGAAGAAGAAGAAGAAGAAGAAGAAGAAGAAGAAGAAGAAGAAGAAGAAGAAGAAGTTTCTTTTTTGTTAGAAGAATTATTGGGTGTTGTCATCCACTCTAAAGGTATTATAACAGCTGTTGGAGTCCTTGGACCAGCATGTGCCTACCTGATGGGTGGACTTTTTAGCCGGATGTATGTCACACTACAAGGTGAGTAGTCACACTACAAGGTGAGTAGACGTCACACTACAAGATGAGTAGACGTCACACTACAAGGTGAGTAGTCACACTACAAGGTGAGTAGACGTCACACTACAAGGTGAGTAGACGTCACACTACAAGGTGAGTAGACGTCACACTACAAGGTGAGTAGTCACACTACAAGGTGAGTAGACGTCACACTACAAGGTGAGTAGACGTCACACTACAAGGTGAGTAGACGTCACACTACAAGGTGAGTAGACGTCACACTACAAGGTGAGTAGACGTCACACTACAAGGTGAGTAGGCAAAGGTTACACTGAAAGCAGACATTCCATTACAATTCAAATAGACGCCACATTACAATGTAGGCAATCGTCACACCACACTTTAAGTATATGTTACACTAATTTCAGTGTAAGCAGTCGTCACACTACAACTCAAGTATAGGTTACATTTCAGTGTAGACCGACGTCACAACACAATTTAAGTATAGGTTACATTACATTGTAAGCAATCGTCACACTACAACTCAAGTATAGGTTACATTTCAGTGTAGACAGACGTCACACCTCAATTTAAGTATAGGTTACATTACAATGTAAGCAATCGTCACACCACAATTTAAGTATAGGTTACATTACAATGTAAGCAATCGTCACACCACAATTTAAGTATAGGTTACATTACAATGTAAGCAATCGTCACACCACAATTTAAGTATAGGTTACATTACAATGTAAGCAATCGTCACACTACAACTCAAGTATAGGTTACATTTCAGTCTAGACAGACGTCACACCACAATTTAAGTATTTGTTACACTAATTTCACTGTAAGCAGTCGTCACACTACAATTCAAGTATATGTTACATTTCAGTGTAGACAGACGTCACACCACAATTTAAGTTTAGGTTACATTACAATGTAAACAATTGCCACACCAACATTTAAGTATAGGATACATTACAATGTAAGCAATCGTCACACCACAATTTAAGTATTTTTACACTAATTTCACTTTAAGCAGTCGTCACACTACAATTCAAGTATATGTTACATTTCAGTGTAGACAGACGTCACACCACAATTTAAGTTTAGGTTACATTACAATGTAAACAATCGCCACACCAACATTTAAGTATAGGTTACATTACAATGTAAGAAATCGTCACACCACAATTTAAGTATATGTTACACGAATTTCACTGTAAGCAGTCGTCACACTACATTTGAAGTATAGGTTACATTTCAGTGTAGACAGACGTCACACCACAATTTAAGTATGGGTCATATTACATTCTAAACAGGCGTCACATTACAGTTAATGAAAAGCCAAACATGCGTGCAAATAAATAAAACATTGAGGAAGAGGCACACAGTAACATGTATAAACAGACAGTAAGGTCAACAGAAAGGCAGGCAATAAGACAGACGGATAAACACACCCACAGACAGGGTTTATATGTTGAGGCAGAAAGGCCTCCAGAAAGACTTATGCCTACCTGATGTGTGAACTTTTTAGCCGGATGTATGTCACACTACAAGGTGAGTAGTCACACTACAAGGTGAGTAGACGTCACACTACAAGGTGAGTAGACGTCACACTACAAGGTGAGTAGTCACACTACAAGGTGAGTAGACGTCACACTACAAGGTGAGTAGACGTCACACTACAAGGTGAGTAGACGTCACACTACAAGGTGAGTAGTCACACTACAAGGTGAGTAGACGTCACACTACAAGGTGAGTAGACGTCACACTACAAGGTGAGTAGACGTCACACTACAAGGTGAGTAGACGTCACACTACAAGGTGAGTAGACGTCACACTACAAGGTGAGTAGGCAAAGGTTACACTGAAAGCAGACATTCCATTACAATTCAAATAGACGCCACATTACAATGTAGGCAATCGTCACACCACACTTTAAGTATATGTTACACTAATTTCAGTGTAAGCAGTCGTCACACTACAACTCAAGTATAGGTTACATTTCAGTGTAGACCGACGTCACAACACAATTTAAGTATAGGTTACATTACATTGTAAGCAATCGTCACACTACAACTCAAGTATAGGTTACATTTCAGTGTAGACAGACGTCACACCTCAATTTAAGTATAGGTTACATTACAATGTAAGCAATCGTCACACCACAATTTAAGTATAGGTTACATTACAATGTAAGCAATCGTCACACCACAATTTAAGTATAGGTTACATTACAATGTAAGCAATCGTCACACCACAATTTAAGTATAGGTTACATTACAATGTAAGCAATCGTCACACTACAACTCAAGTATAGGTTACATTTCAGTCTAGACAGACGTCACACCACAATTTAAGTATTTGTTACACTAATTTCACTGTAAGCAGTCGTCACACTACAATTCAAGTATATGTTACATTTCAGTGTAGACAGACGTCACACCACAATTTAAGTTTAGGTTACATTACAATGTAAACAATTGCCACACCAACATTTAAGTATAGGATACATTACAATGTAAGCAATCGTCACACCACAATTTAAGTATTTGTTACACTAATTTCACTTTAAGCAGTCGTCACACTACAATTCAAGTATATGTTACATTTCAGTGTAGACAGACGTCACACCACAATTTAAGTTTAGGTTACATTACAATGTAAACAATCGCCACACCAACATTTAAGTATAGGTTACATTACAATGTAAGAAATCGTCACACCACAATTTAAGTATATGTTACACGAATTTCACTGTAAGCAGTCGTCACACTACATTTGAAGTATAGGTTACATTTCAGTGTAGACAGACGTCACACCACAATTTAAGTATGGGTCATATTACATTCTAAACAGGCGTCACATTACAGTTAATGAAAAGCCAAACATGCGTGCAAATAAATAAAACATTGAGGAAGAGGCACACAGTAACATGTATAAACAGACAGTAAGGTCAACAGAAAGGCAGGCAATAAGACAGACGGATAAACACACCCACAGACAGGATTTATATGTTGAGGCAGAAAGGCCTCCAGAAAGACTTATGGGGGGAAAAAAGAGGGTTGAATGGACAGACAGGCAAGCAAACTGACATACAGACTGATGAGTAGACGTATGGGTGTATGGATGGATGTATGGATGGATGTATGGATGGATGTATGGATGGATGTATGGATGGATGTATGGATGGATGGATGGATGGATGTATGGATGGATGTATGGATGGATGTATGGATGGATGTATGGATGGATGTATGGATGGATGTATGGATGGATGGATGTATGGATGGATGTATGGATGGATGTATGGATGGATGTATGGATGGATGTATGGATGGATGGATGTATGGATGTATGGATGTATGGATGGATGTATGGATGGATGTATGTATGGATGTATGGATGGATGTATGGATGAATGTATGGATGGATGGATGTATGGATGGATGGATGGATGGATGCACGGACGGACATACAGACGGACACTGAGACGGACACACAGACAGACAGACTAACTGACTAACTGTCACACTGTACTGTCTGTGTGTGAACATGACATTGTCACACTGTACTGTCTGTGTGTGAACATGACATTGTCACATTGTACTGTCTGTGAACATGACATTGTCACACTGTATTGTCTGTGAACATGACATTGTCGCACTGTACTCTCTGTGAACATGACATTGTCACACTGTACTGTCTGTGTGTGAACATGACATTGTCACATTGTACTCTTGTGAACATGACATTGTCGCACTGTACTGTCTATGAACATGACATTGTCACACTGTACTCTCTGTGAACATGACATTGTCACACTGTACTGTCTATGAACATGACATTGTCACACTGTACTGTCTATGAACATGACATTGTCACACTGTACTGTCTGTGAACATGACATTGTCACACTGTACTGTCTGTGAACATGACATTGTCACACTGTACTGTCTGTGAACATGACATTGTCCCACTGTTCTGTCTATGAACATGACATTGTCGCACTGTACTGTCCCTGTCCACAGCCACAACACTAACCCCAGGACATCGAAGATGGATCGGGGCCTGGTGGCTGGGCTATGTAGTCTTTGGTTCTTTGGCTCTCGTCATTTCACTTCCGCTCTTCTGGTTCCCCCGCAAGCTGCCACAGAACAAAGACAAAACAAGTCACCAGGAGGATTTAAAAATAGACGGGTGAGTGAAAAAACATTGTGTTGTTTAGTTGTTTGGATGTGTATTTTTGTGAGAATGTTTGATCTTTAAGTGATTTGATTTTCTTCTTGTTCACTCGTTCCCAAAAGATCTTCACAACTTTAACATTGAATGCATCAGTTCACCACCTAGTTGTGCAGAACCAGCAATTCTGTCTGCCTGTTCGTTTCCCAACACAATTCCTTCACCTGTTTCTGGTCAAATTGACCAGTTATTACAACGTTTTGAACATGATTGCTCCTCAAGACATGTCCAAGCAAGTGTTGATTGTCTAGGTCTAATTTCTCTCATCATGATCTATACTTTTCTTTTTGTGCGATACATGGACACAATGCGGCTGTCAATCCATGACGATTGTAAACAAGCCAAACAATTTCTAGACACTTCAGAGACATGATTTTACAAAAGAATGCTTACAGTTTCATAGGTAGCCAGAGTGAGTAACCCAGGTGTTTGGAAAGAGCTGAGGACTCGAAAACTCTACAAGAACGCGGATCTCCGAGAGAGTAGCTACACAAACGCGGACCTCCGAGAGAGCTTTCTACAAAAACACGGACCTCCGAGAGAGTAGCTACACAAACGCGGACCTCCGAGAGAGCTTTCTACAAAAACGCCGACCTCCGAGAGAGCTGTCTACAAAAACACGGACATATTAAGAGAGGAGGGAAACTGGAATAAATTGTGACCACCGGAAAGATTTGTGGAAGACCGGATAGAGACAACACAAGACGATTCTTAACAACCTTTTGTTATGCCATCGAGAGTTGTCAGCCTGAGATCTGATACATGCTGTTGGCAAAGACTGGACTAGGTCGCCACCTTTTAAATCCAAGCCGAGTCCCAAGTCATTGCCATTAAGTCTCAAGTCAAGTCTCAAGTCACCAAGAATATTCCCAAGTCAGGTCCTGAGTCAAGTCACTTCTGTTTCAAGTCATTTGCAAGCCGTGCATGGGACAATGCTTATTTAAAAAAAATGGCGACAATACAAAATCGAACATGGCAGTGCAAAAAAAAAAAAAAAAAAAACAACAACAACAACAACAAAAAACTCACTATATACAACAGTGAAAAAAGCCGAATGTGAAAGCTTGGTAAATAGAAGCAGGCTTTGTTTCTGTTCTGTTTTATATGAATATGTTTTAAAATGTGAAGCTGATCACTAAATCACAGTGGCCGATCACCAAGAACTAGTTGTAACAAGTCGGTGAAGTTACAAGTTGCAAGTCGAGTCGCGAGACGCTGGACAAAGTCCGAAATCGATTAGGAAGAAGAAGAAGATGATGATGATAGTGATGATGATGGTGGTTATGATGACGACGATGATGGTGATGATAATGAAGATGATGATGACGATGTGATGATGAAGTATAATCATGATAGTATCGACAGTAAGCAGATACTTTCAAGCTGATGTAAATAATCACTGACCATTGTCGCTTTGTGGACTATATTATTTGTGATATCATGCTATTTATTCCCTTGTTATCGTTAAGCCCTTGTTTTGTTCCTCGATGATGATTTTTGTTGAAAAGTACGATTGTTATTTGTATAAACGAAGTAAAGGACTCTTTTGCACGCCTTTGGGCGTCTTGGGCATATAGGGCGAGACCTATATTTTAGAGACTAATCGGCACTTACTGGGTGACATGGTCAGTATAAAGCCGGCCGCCATTACTTCCCATGATTATACCTAGTACCCACTCAAGGCTTGGGTGACCTGAGAACCAAGGTTATTTATTGAAAAAAAGTGCGGCTCTGTCAAGAGAGACATATTGATCTCTCCAGGACTGAGAACACCAAAACTGACTGACACGATTTTCTTAGGAGTAGCGGCTGGTCTGATCACCGGAGCAAGATTTTGTATCAGTAACTGAGATATCACTAAAACCTCGGTACTCAGAACTGTTAAAATGGAGGGAGACACATTTAAGAGCCTCTTTAAGAACGTGCATCCTTTTTTTTTTTAAATCTTATGTAATCTTCGAGCCTGACATTGCCCATCTGTGCTGTTTGACTTTTCCT
>CAJHNH020001545.1:65000-90000 GCA_905116865.2 Candidula unifasciata | reverse complement strand
ACGGACGCATAACCAGACTGTGACCTTTATTATTAGTAGTGGAACTCTGTGCTAGCTGCTGAAGATGGGGACGGAGAGCGTATGGGAGTGTCCTGAGTGCTGTGATGTCAATTCTTGACCCAACTCAGCCTAACTCAACTCCTCCTGGGAATACCTGATTGCGTTTGAACACTGAACACTCACCAGTTCGATGCTGGTTCATACGTTTTCTTGTGATTTGATTTTGTTTTAATGTGTATGTCTTGAAGATATGCGGACAGTCGTAACTTAGTTGTTGACATTTCTTGGCCTAGCAAACGACTTAGTCGACTAACTGATCGATCGATCAAAAAGTAGGTGTTCAATGTCAACGTGTGTCGCGGGAAATATGGAATGGGCATTTGGTTTGCGAATGATGACTTTGTTGTTTGTGGTGTTCTTTCTTTCTTTCTTTCTTTCTTTCTTTCTTTCTTTCTTTCTTTCTTTCTTTCTTTCTTTCTTTCTTTCTTTCTTTCTTTCTTTCTTTCTTTTCTTTTCTTTCTTTCTTTCTTTCTTTCTTTTCTTTCTTTCTTTCTTTCTTTCTTTCTTTCTTTCTTTCTTTCTTTCTTTCTTTCTTTCTTTCTTTCTTTCTTTCTTTCTTTCTTTCTTTCTTTCTTTCTTTTTCTTTCTTTTCTTTCTTTGGTTCTTTCTTTTTTATCTTTGTTTCTGTCTTGTTTTCTGTTTTTTCTTTCTGACTTTCTTTGTTTTATTCTTTCTTTATGCCTCTCGTTCCTTACATTTTCGTCTATTTCTTTCTTTCTTAGTCTTATTTTTTTCTTGTCCTTCTTTCATTCTTTTTTCTACTTCTTTCATTATTTATGTCCTTCTTTGTTTCTTTCCTTCATTCCTTCTTTCCTTGCATAGCTTCTTTGTAGCAGCTACTAACAACCTTGTCCACGTCATTATTAATAATATTATTAATAATAATAATTGTCCCTTTACGCAACAGGCACATAGGGCTAGACTCATATTTTGATAGACCTCGATTAGTGATGTTGTCAACATCACACCGACCGCCTTTACTTTCCAGGACCTTACCTGGTACCTATATAATGGCCTGTAGAGAATGAGGCACCTGGGTGTAACCAGAGGGTTTGGCCAGCTCACTACACTCAGAGCAAAGGCAAGGGACATTTAACCAGATTGTGACCGGTACCATCAGTATCAGAACTCTGCCCTGGCTGCTGAGGATGAGGCCGGAGCATGCATGGAAATGCCCCGAGTGCTGCGATGTCAATTCTGGACCCAACTCAACCTGGTACCCATTTAACGCTGCGTCGACCCGGGAGACGAGATTATGTAGGGGAGAGAAAAACTATCCTTCCAGAGGCGGGGGTCTATCCGCCACACTATGCCCCACCCCTCCTCCAATGACTACGTGCTGCTAACCTTGTAGTAGTTCTTTTGATAACCATTAGCGTATAAAACAAGTGTCCTCTGGCACGTTTATATACAGAGCGACGTTTTAGCTTGCTTTATATATGACATTGTCACAAACAAAATTTATTTTATCCATGACGCCCATCATACTTGACCCAGTGAGGAGAGCAGCTGCAACAAGGGATGTAACTGCAGGGAGAACAGTTACTTCCCCATCTGTGGAGACGACGGCAGGACCTACTACTCTCCTTGTCACGCCGGGTGTCTTCAGGCGGAGCATGGGGTATATGTAGTTGTGATTGTCAATGAAACGTTTCTGTTCATCTGTGGATTCGTGAAAATTTTCATTATTTCACACCCCCCCCCCCCCCCCACCCCCGAACCAGGACATTAGGATCTTTCTTTCTTCCAGGGAATGCCGGTGTGTTGGGAAACGAAGAGTAAGACTGGTTGGCTGCTGCTGGGCCACTAAGCGGTAAACTGATGCACAACGAGTAAGATTTTGTCAATATTTTTGGACAATAACCACCACCTACTTTTGACTTAGTAAACCTGGGAGCCAAGGTCAGTTGTGACCACCCCAAAATCAAACTCTAGACCTTTGACCCGACAGCCGAGCGTCAAGTTCGCTGCCCTACTACTCCTCCTCTCTTTTGTAGGGAAGAGAAACTGCCATCTTGTATCGCGTATCCTAGATATTCGTTTATTCTCTCCCCTGTCACAATACGTCGTGGAGAAGACATACGTTCGAGCGGGTTCATGTGTGAGAGGTTTGTCAGTCAGTCAACAAAACAATTAAGTAATTTAACCTTTTCCACGCCGTTGACACATTGTCGCTTGTAGCTACACTAAATTCTTTAAAGAGGCTTTGCAGATGGTCTATAACATTCTGATGGTCTATAACATTCAGATGGTCTATAACATTCAGATGGTCTATAACATACACATGGTCTATAACATTCAGATGGTCTATAACATACAGATGGTCTATAACATGCAGATGGTCTATAACATTCAGATGGTCTATAACATTCAGGTGGTCTATAACATACAGATGGTCTATAACATGCAGATGGTCTATAACATTCAGATGGTCTATAACATTCAGATGATCTATAACATTCAGGTGGTCTATAACATTCAGATGATCTATAACATTCAGATGATCTATAACATTCAGGTGGTCTATAACATTCAGATGATCTATAACATTCAGGTGGTCTATAACATTCAGGTGGTCTATAACATACAGATGGTCTATAACATTCAGGTGGTCTATAACATTCAGATGATCTATAACATTCAGGTGGTCTATAACATTCAGGTGGTCTATAACATTTAGGTGGTCTATAACATTCAGATGGTCTATAACATTCAGGTGGTCTATAACATTCAGATGTTCTATAAATATTCAGGTGGTCTGTGTCTACAGGTGTACCAGAACTGTACCTGCATACCTGGAGGCCAGGCTACAGCCGGCACCTGCGACTACGGCTGCTCCCAGTTGTACGCCTATCCCGTCGTTATGGGCCTGAGAAAGATGTTTGCCACCTTGTCCATCATCCCAAACATACTGATTCTCATCAGGTATGTCAATGTCTCATTGGTCTCATCATAATACTGTACTCATCTCTCGTTGTCTTACTGTCTTATCGTGTTAAAAATATCACATGTAACCGTGTTGCTGTACTCATCTGATGTTCTTAATATTGTGTCTCATCATTTTGATGTGCTCATCTCCCATCGTGTTAGTGTCATAATATCTCATCATCTATACCTACTCATCTCTTACTTACGTTACCCTACTCATATGTCCCAACATGTTACTATACCTATCTATCTCCTCGTGTTACTGTACTCATTTTCATCATTTTACTGTTACTTTTCCTATTTTTCAGTCACGCCTCTGTAATCTTCTCTCACATGTTACAGTACTCATTTGTTTCATCATGATGTTAATAGCATCCCTCATCACATGAATGTGCTCGTCGCATGCGAGGCAAGGATCGTGGATCCACACGCGTGTAAGGTGGAGAAGTACAGTGATCTTGTACCTTGTCCAGAACTAAGCAAGGGTACGTATTCGCTACTTCACTGTGGCAAGAGACCTGGTGCTAACTTCGCCTACGATATCCTGAAATTGCTGAAGGCAAACGCGAGACGGCCACTGAGGCAATGGGGGAGGCGGCTATGATAACCTGGTGCTGGCTGGAGAAACCAGATTGACGTGGGGGAATGATCTTGGCAGGCTGCCTCTGCATCTTAGTAGAAAGCTTCTATCAAAGTTGTTAGCATCGACCACTCAAGTCAAAAGAATGTCCAATCAACTAAACTTATATATTTCACCGGACTCGACTGTTATACTCAATAAGAAATGTCAGCCAAGTCTTGACAGCCAATGGTGGTAGTTAAACTGTGCAAAGAGGGAGGGATAGGAGACCCGACCTACCTGTCGAGTCCGGCATTAGAAGGGAACTGGTTTCTCTCGGGCTGTGCTGTGAAGCGGAGTTGTGAAATGGGATAGAAGAAGGCAAAATGACAACAGTACGGTGTCAGGCATTATAGCGAGCCGGACAAGGCTGTTGGCAGGTGTGAGCATCTATATCACTCCTGGCCAACGAGATCATGGCCACCTTTCTGGAGAGAGTGTCGTTGGTAGGCGTGCTCTCTCAGCGGCAAGTATCATAGAACAACTGTCAGATGACAAAATCTCATTTTAATGGCCATAAAGCACAGCACAAAAGAAGTTCCCTAGGCCAGGGAATTATGACTTGGCTAGCCATAAGATAGTTTTGATGATATTGGGCCGAAACACGTGTCGACGAGGGACTTCTTTGACGATCGTAAGACTTCTATTGTGATTGCTTCCCTCGAGAGAAGAATTTTTACATTTATATATATGATATCGAGGTCGACCACTACTAAGATATGTAAAAATAAAAATAAAAACTCCACAGGAGAGCATACACTGCAGGGGTCTGCAGGTCGTATGTTGAACTTCCTTCGGTCGTCAATTGTTTCGGCCCGTTATAATCCTAAACAATCTTGGAAGGTGGGCCAACCTGGTTCATGAAACCAGGCCCCAGCACATCCCCCCGCTTGATGGAGCACCTACTTTATCGGACGAGACGACGGTGGGTGTATCAATAGGTGTTACTGGTAAGGCTAGGTTCATCTGTGGTGCATTGTATGTCACATAAAGAATGCTTTGTTCGTCTGCAGATGTGTCAGCAAGGAAGACAAATCAATGGCTTTGGCCGTGTCACCATTTGTTAAATCCTTGTTAGGTAATTAATTTATTATTTTAATTAGCGAACAGTTACAATCATCATTATCTAGCTATAATTCCGACAGTTAGCTTTCAAAAATTAGTTAATGCAACAATTAAAAATTAATTGTTATCCTTCATGTTACAATTAGAAATGTCAATTGTTTTCTCCGTGTTTCAAAATTATTGTTTTCTTTTCTCGCTTCGCTACTAAAAAATGATTGTCTTGGTCATACTAATGTTAACGTGTAATTAACCTAGTTCATGTCAAAATGACAAATGTGATTTGGTTTTCCTCCTTCGTCTTATAATGATATAGTGTTTTCTTTTGTTGATACTGAAAGTCACCGTGGCGTTGGCGGCTAGAAAACCGACTGCCGGTCGGAGGGTTGTAGGTTCGCGTCTTGACGGAGCCATTTTTTTATTTCAAAAATGACCTTGACTCCCAAGTCTACCTAGCCTGAGTAGGTACCAGGTGTATTCCTGGGAAGTAAAGGCCGCCGGCGTGATGCTGACCACGTCTCCAACCAAGTGTCGATTGCTCTATAAATGTATAAGTAAAGTAAACAGAGATGCATTTTTACGCCCAAAGCGCATCGGGTATGGTAGATAGGTAGGTAGTTGTACCCCACCAGGACATCACACAAGCGATAAACACCCGGTGACACAAAGTACCACCATGCGGATGAGGATCACCCGTGGAGAGGTCCCAGAAACCCCCTTCAGCTGTTAGGCCATATCTATGCCCCGGCTATTTTCAGTGCCCCCGGCAAAGGCCAGGATGGGGACTTGAACAAAAAATTGCATCCCACGAGGGGACGTCTTTACGCTAAATTACTGCCGGCACATGAAAAGAGCACCCATATTTTTACAGACGATCAGTACTAGGTGGGTAATGTGGTCAGCTTTACGCAGGCCGTCTTCAAAAATATAGGTCTGGCCCTATGTTCCCAATACGCCTAAAGGCGTGGAAAAGGTTTCTTTTACTTACTTTTTGTTGATATTACAATTGAAAACAAATTACTTTCTGGTTGGTTTTTTTTTAAAAACAAATAACACTGCGATTTCTCTCGATCGTGATATATTACATACGATGATTTCCCTTGATGTGGTTACATTAAACGATGTGATTTCCCCTTTCAGGCTGGTTGCTAGCTCCTATCGTTTACGGGAACATGATCGATGGCATTTGTGTCATTTGGGACATCCAGTGTGGGGTCAAAGGTCGCTGCCTACTCTACGACAACAACCTCTTCCGGGTGAAACTGCATGCTTACGGCATAGTGGGAGTAGGGCTGTGTCTACTTTTCGCTGTGCTGGCCTACCTTTACGCCCGGATCACTAAGTGTTTAGATAATGAGGATAAAGAGGGACTGGATATGAATAATTTTGACCTTACTGTTGAGGTGAACGGAGCTGGTACACAAAACAACCAGACCCCAGCTGATCAAGACGCCGACGCTTTTGGTGACGCAGAAGTCAACGGGAAACCCCGGAAAATGTTGTTAGTGATTGATGCTTAAATAGGAAATCATTGAATCGATTCTTTAGGTCCCAATGAATGATTTCTTCAACCCCTTCTGACCAAAGAGTTTTTGAGGTTTCGATGTTTTGAACAACGGATCAACATCATGGCACACGGATGTACCCGTAATTGCTCCGTTCTTCTCCAAACTCAAGTGTGAGAAGAAGCTATGCACAGGCTCTGTAGCACCGGCGAGGATCCTGAAATTCTTTGGGTAGATTTTTAACTCCAAATTTTGCCTGGGCAGCGCCGTTAGGTAACTCTTTTCGATTTTCAACTGTCAAGGGATTTTTTACGTGCATAACAATGCACACGGGCGTCCGATATCACTACCCAGAGACCAGGGGGGATTACTAGAAGTCCGAGGCCACGTGAAAAAGAAACCAGCCCTTACCGGGGATTGAACCCGGAACCTCTAGCACTCGAGGCGGACATCATACCTCAAGACCACGCAGCCCTCTAAAAAAAGATTAACCATAAAGCAATAAATACAAATGTCAAAGTTGAGGTGAGTTGATTCAAGATCCGACATCGCAGCACTCGAGGCATTCCCATAAGCGCTCCGTCTCCATCTTCAGCAGCCAGAGAAGCGCTCCAATACCAGTAGTGCCAGTAGCAGTGTGATTATACGTCCGTCTCGCCTTTCCCCTGAGCGCCGAGTATCGGCCAGAACTTTTCGTCACTTCCCGCTGCATCAGTCTCACCAGACTGTGAAGATGCATTTGCTCCTGTGAATTGTACACGTTCTAGTAAAGTCTTAACCTCGTCTGCTTTATCATGCATCAGTATGCCACCAGCTGTGCAGAGCCAACCAATCTGCCTGCCTGTTCATAACTAATGTCTAAGAGAGTTTCAACACAAGCTGTGGAACACAAGTTGAAAAACTAAATAATTCAGATCAACAAATCAATCTTCAAGTCCTTCACACGAACTGTTACTATAGCTTGCTTACAAATGCTGTGCCATATATATTCGGAATTCAGCGTCCGTTTACAGAGATAATTCAGATAATTCATGTACAGGAGGTTAGTGCAACATCCGTCTGTGATATAAAACAGCATGAACATTAAAGTGTCTTTGAAATAACCAAGAAACGTATTGTGAATCGTTTGGTGCTGACAGAGTTAAAGAAGTTCTCACTGTGAAAACAGATATGTCTTTATATCGTAGCTGTCTGTCTTTTTTCTTTGCCTGCCTACCAGTCTGTCTTCACACACAATATATCTTCAGGGACGGGTTGGCAGAAAATGTTCAGCACCGGGTACCAACTGACCTTGCTATGCAGCTTCTCCCCCCCCCCTTTTTTTTCTAGTCTGTATGCCTGCCCGTCTGTCTACCTGTCTGCCTCTCAGCATGCAGATTAATCTCTTGATGCAAACGACACCTGAACCTGGTACCAAAACTGTACTAAGAACATCTCTACCTTTGGCAATACTACAGAAATCTAGTCCCGCCACTACCTCGCAAGCGGATGAATACACCCGGTGCACAAAAAAAAAAATGATATTCATATTTGTACACACATACTTATATTCATGAATAAAATTGTCAACACACATGAATGTGTTCTCATTGTATTATCTTCTTTGTCTTCGCAGTCACCGGCTGAAAACTTCAGCGAAAATTATGTCTGTTCGTCCACTCCTGGACTTTAATCTTGTCCTAGAGCTTGAGTTTTGTGCGCAAACCCATTTTACAGGTCTGGTCTACTAGCAAGCAGACTGTTGGTTCCTCGCCTTTCATGTCAATGCAGTAAAACTCTGCAGGATATACCTCTAATTGGCCGACTCTTACGACATGCTTGTTAGAGTGGCAGAGGGTCTATTTTTTTCTTTGGTCCCCACAATACATCTGAACCATGCACGGAGAGCTGTTCTATCGATTGTTTGTTCTGTAAAAGGACCCGGTGAAATTTTGTTTCGTGGTAAAATGGTTTCCATTTTTGCTTTGAGAACCAGGTTGGCCCCACTCACACACACAAACACACACACACACACACACACACACGCACACACACACACACACACACATGCACGCACGCACGCATGCACGCACAGAGAACAGTTTTTTGGTGGCTCACTCATTAAGGCTGAGCCCAGATACACACATTAACAAACCCCACAATTCGGCTGGAAAAAAAGCCTTGATTTTGCAGATGATATAGCACTCCTATCACATAAACATGAAAATATACAAGAAAAAAGTAACAGACAACACAGCACAGCAGGAATGGTGGGACTGAGAATAAATGTAAATAAAACTAAAATCATGACAAGCAGTCCAAATCAACAACCAGTGACCATAAGTAACCAAACTCTTGAAAATGTAGAACATTTCACATATCTTGGCAGTGTGGTGTCCCTGCCAGGAGGGACCGAAGAGGACATACAGTCACGTCTGAACAAAGCTAGAGCTGCTTTTGGAAGGATGAGGCAAATCTGGAAATCCAACAATTACTGCAGAGGAACGAAACTCCGACTCTACAAGAGCATCATTTTGCCAGTTCTTCTTTATGGAGCAGAATGCTGGAGAATGACCAAAAAGGATGCACACAAGCTGTCCACCTCCCACCACACATGTCTACGCAGAATTATCAAAATTTTCTGACCAGATACAATCTCAAACACTAAACTACTTCAAGACACAAACCAAGAAACATTAGACATTATGATAACAAAGAGAAGATGGAAATGGCTTGGCCACGTTATGAGAATGAATCCTGATATACCCGCCAAAACAGCTTTCACGTGTACACCAGAGGGAAAGAGAAAACAGGGGCGCCCAAAAACAACATGGAGACGAACGATGGCAGGTGACCTGAGTGTGGCATCTTTGACATGGAAAACTGCACTGAAGATTGCACAGGACAGGAAAGCATGGAAAGTCCTCTCTGAAGCCTTATGTGCCACTAGGCATAACGAGAACTGACTGATCTCTAACATTAAATTCAAACTGATGCTGGCTGACTAATCATTTGTCAGTTTTGTTAAACTCGTTTCACTTACTTTTCAGGGGACTGCGTGGTCACGAGGCATGGTTCCGGGTTCAATCTCCGGTAAGGGCTGGGATTTGTTCACCTGGACTTGGACTTCTATTAATTCCCCCCCGGTCTCTGGGTAGTCAGATCAAACGCCCGTGTGCATTGTTGCTCACGTAAAATATCCCTTGGCAGTTGGAAATCGTAAAGAATAGCCTAACGTTGGTGCCTGGGCAAAACTTGAAGTTAAAAATCTACGCAAAGTATTTCAGGATCCTCGCCGGTGATACAGAGCCTGTGTACTGTGCTGAGCTTCTTCAGACTCAGACTTGAGTTAGAAGAAGAACGGAGCACTCATGGGTTACACCCGTGTGTCATGATGTTGATCCGTCGTTCAAACCTCAGAACCTTAGTGTTAACAAACTTGGTGAGATGCAGAATGCTCAAGTTCGATAAAACGCCAACAAAATCTTGAATGATGAAGAACACTACTGCATATGGTTCCGCATTCCATTTTCTCTTTTGCAGTCAGTCGTGTGCTAGAATCTCAAGGTGAAATGTTGCACTAAAAGCACCATATACTATGTTAGTGTCAGAACGTTAATCTAATGCAGGTTTGTTAACGATAAAAGCAATAAACATGTAGCAAAATGTGTTATATTTTGCAGGCTTCACACTTTTTTTCTCCATGTGCAGCTGCGCATGGTTGTGTGTGACGAACCGCCGAGTTTATCTGTTCCCCATCTGGTATAAGATGTATCCTGATAAGTGAACTATACAGGGCTTCAATAAAAGGTCTCCGAGGTCAGCGTAGTTCGTCCGAACTAATGCTGTAAAAATTAAAAGACCCTTTTCCCAAGCCTTTAGGCGTATTTTTCATGAATTTCTCGTCATGTGGTACGTTTATTCATGAATTGTTCGTCATGTGGTACCGTTGTTCATGAGTTGCTCGTCATGTGGTACATGTGCACATGAATTGCTCGTCATTTGGTACGTTTGTTCATTAATTTATCCTCTTGTGGTATGCTTGTTCATGAATTGCTTGTCATGTGGACGTTTGTTCATGAATTGCTCGTCATATTTTGCGATTGTTCTTTAAGTGCCCGTCATATGGTAAGTTTGCACATGAATTGCTCACTTGTAATACATTTGTTTATGAATGTCCCGTCATGTTGTACGATTATTAGAACTACACTTGCAGAGAATCAAAGAGTTAAGTCAAAATGTCAATTAATCTTTTGACCAAAGTTATCATTTCCTGCACGGGCAAGGCTTTATTAAAGATACGCGGGACAGGAAAGGGGACGCATATTGAATTTAAAACAACGGCAACAAGAACAACATGAACGGCTCAGATTGGCAATGAATAATAATTTAAAAAATAAATACCTAACTGACCGTCCCTCAGACAACTACGTCAGTCAGATACAAGTAAATGGTGCTAAACATCAACGAGAGGAAAGACAAAATGGTGTGTGTGCGGGAAAAGGGGTGAGGGGGCTGGGGAGCATAATCATTGGCCTTTACTTCCTGTCTACGACTGACTAACCTGAACACACACTCACCCACACCCACATTCTCACATCCATCCACGGTCGTACACACCCACACATACAAGCACACACCCGCACACACAAACTCGTACACATACACCAACATACGAACACACGTTCACGTGGCTTAACCTAAGGAGTCACGTTAGTATGACGGCTAGGCGCTAACCTCTCGACTCCAAGGTCTAGAGTTCAAAACAGCATAAAACCACATAAAGAAATATACCCCAGGGTCCATCGAAAGAGGGGGAGAATGACGGAGAACCAAAAGGGAGGGAGAGAAATTCTTTAGAGACCCGTTCCTGTTTGCCCAAGGTCTATTTGAGCAACCGAAGTCGGGGACTCTGATGGTCAGTAAAGAGGAGCTTGAGTCAAATTTACGCTAAATGTACTCAGATAAGAAAAGGAATGAGCCTCTCGATGACAATCCAGAGATCCTTAGCGGCCTAAAGCGGCCTGAGTTGCCGAAGGTATTATTAAAAATGATACCTCTTCTTGGTCTGTCCGAAAGGTGTTCCGTACGTCCTGTAAACGCGTTGTCCGAAAGTCCTACGAATGATTCACCGCTACAGAGATTAGCGTGGAGCCGAAATCACATATGTTTCGAGTGGCAACGGGCCAATAGGGTCTACATTCCCAAAGAGCGAGACTCGAAGAGTCTTTCCCAATTTAGGCCTATTTCGCTGTTGAACTTTGAGGGCAAAATATTCTTCTCGGTCATGGCTCGCCGGCTCACACAGTATCTGAGGCGAACAAATACACCGATACGAGTGTCCAGAAAAGTGGAATCCCGGGCGTCCCTGGGTGCCTTGAACACGCGACCATGATCTGGGAGACTATTCAGAGAGCCAAGCTTGAGAGAACTCAGTTGCACGTGAAATGGTTGAACCTCGCCACCGCCTATGGGGCAGTTGCCCATAGGCTACTGTGGCAGGCTCTTCGCATGTTCCACGTACCTACACAGATCAACGAAATGATCGAGCAATATTTCTCTAAGTTCGCTTTGCGCTTCTCTACCTCGGTGTTTACCACGAGGTGGACTGAGCTCTGAGTTGGAATCGCTATGGGGTGTACGATCTCGGCAATACTGTTCGTTATGGCCATGCATGTCATGTTAGACGGGACAGCCGGCAACGGACAGCGCCTTCAGGTTGGGGACCACTGGATGCCGCCACTACGTGCATTTATGGATGACACGACTATAATCACGGGCAGTGAGGAGTCTGCCCGCACGATTCTGAAAAGATTGGATGACGTAATCCAATGGAGCTGTATACAATTTAAGTGCAGAAGTCGAGTAGTTTGTCAATCCTGAAAGATAAGGTGGCGGCGATCAGTTTTACGGTGGCGAGGAATCGGATTCCTACGGTTCTAGAGGAACAGGTAAAGAGCCTTGGTCGCCTTTACGATTCGAAGTAATCTGATAGAGCGGAGGTCAGGCGAATACACGAGTCACTGGCTACAGACCTGCTCGCGATCGAGCGTAGTAGGCTGATCGGAAGGATTAAGGTCTGGTGACTCTAATTTATGTTGACCCTAAAGCTCCTCTTGCCGCTGCTCGTCTACGAAGTGACGATGGAGGCAATGGATCGAAAAATCAACACAACCATAAGGAAGTGGTTGGGAGCACCACCTTGTCTGACTGATGTTGCTCTGTGCTGTAAACAGACGAAGCTGGTACTACCGTTCAAATCAATAACCGAAGAGTTTAAAGTCGGAAAAGTAAGACTCGCCATGAATTTGCGAGAATCTTCAGACCCCACTGTCACTGCTGTCCAGCCCGCTCTTAAGACTGGCGTCAAGTGGAAGGTCCTAGATGCGATCGAATCTGCCCAGAATGCACTAAAATTAAGAGAGGTGATGGGTTACACTCAAACCGAGTGTCGAGGCTTAGGGCACGGGAAAGTCAGTTGGTGGTCCAAAGCCACAGCCAAAGAGCGCCGAGACATGGCGATACAGAAGATTAGGGACACCGAAAACGAGGTTCGGGTCCAGAAAGCCGCGCAACAGTCGCAGCAAGGGCAATGGATTGGCCTAGAGAGCGCCTTACCATGAGTACTCACATCGGGTGAGGTCTGGCGAATGGCCCCGCTGCGACTGAGCTTTATCGTTCGATCTTTCTACGATGTTTTACCGTCCGATGTTAACATAGTAAAGTGGACCGGACATGCCCGCTATGTAGAGCTAAACAGACGCTCGAGCACGTATTGTCCGCGTGAAGAAAAGCCCTAGCTCAGGGCAGGTACACTTGGCGCCACAACAAGGTGCTGAAAGAGTTAGCGGCCGTTGTGGACCAAGCTAGGATGAGGGCCAATGCGAGGGTAGTCCCCGTGCGCTTTCTGCAAGGCTGAGCAGATTTATAAAGGTAAATACAACAAGGTCGCATACGCTCCATCGATGCTTGACTGTGCGAGGGACTGGTTACTGGCGGATGAATAAACAGAGAGGGGAACCATTTGAAGCCGTTAAATATTATGAATTAATCAAGTAACAGAAAGTATTGTGAACGGCACTCATAGAAAGAAGTAGAAAGATAGAAGAACACACTAGACAACATAAAAATCGAAAGCTATAGTTACCGTGCCGGGAATTGAACCTGTCACCTCCAGACGGCGTCTGCGCCTCGCCATGAATACAAGTGCACTAAGATACATGGTCAACTCGGCACCCCCCAAAAAAAGGTGTCTCATTGGCCATGTCTATCGTACAGCTTGAAATCCACGACTATGGAATACGGACAGAATTCATTTCAACCCATTGAAATGGCACCATAGGTTACATAAATTTATATTAACGAGGCAAATGTCGTGGATTTCAAGCTGTACGATAGACATGGCCAATGAGACACCTTTTTTTGGGGGTGCCGAGTTGACCATGTATCTTAGTGCACTTGTATTCATGGCGAGGCGCAGACGCCGTCTGGAGGTGACAGGTTCAATTCCCGGCACGGTAACTATAGCTTTCGATTTTTATGTTGTCTAGTGTGTTCTTCTATCTTTCTACTTCTTTCTATGAGTGCCGTTCACAATACTTTCTGTTACTTGATTAATTCATAATATTTAACGGCTTCAAATGGTTCCCCTCTCTGTTTATTTATAGGAATGACGTATACACACCGGAACCTACCAATCAAATACCTTTCTTAAATGTTTGTGTATTCTAGACAGGGCAATAAGGTCTACTGTGTACGTAAATTGTTGCTGTGATTGTTATTTGACATTTGCCTCGTTAATATAAATTTCTGTAACCTATGGTGCCATTTCAATGGGTTGAAATGAATTCTGTCCGTATTCCATAGTCGTGGATTTCAAGCTGTACGATAGACATGGCCAATGAGACACCTTTTTTTGGGGTGCCGAGTTGACCATGTATCTTAGTGCACTTGTATTCATGGCGAGGCGCAGACGCCGTCTGGAGGTGACAGGTTCAATTCCCGGCACGGTAACTATAGCTTTCAATTTTTATGTTGTCTAGTGTGTTCTTCTATCTTTCTACTTCTTTCTATGAGTGCCGTTCACAATACTTTCTGTTACTTGATTAATTCATAATATTTAACGGCTTCAAATGGTTCCCCTCTCTGTTTATTTATAGGAATGACGTATACACACCGGAACCTACCAATCAAATACCTTTCTTAAATGTTTGTGTATTCTAGACAGGGCAATAAGGTCTACTGTGTACGTAAATTGTTGCTGTGATTGTTATTTGACATTTGCCTCGTTAATATAAATTTCTGTAACCTATGGTGCCATTTCAATGGGTTGAAATGAATTCTGTCCGTATTCCATAGTCGTGGATTTCAAGCTGTACGATAGACATGGCCAATGAGACACCTTTTTTTGGGGGTGCCGAGTTGACCATGTATCTTAGTGCACTTGTATTCATGGCGAGGCGCAGACGCCGTCTGGAGGTGACAGGTTTCAATTCCCGGCACGGTAACTATAGCTTTCGATTTTTATGTTGTCTAGTGTGTTCTTCTATCTTTCTACTTCTTTCTATGAGTGCCGTTCACAATACTTTCTGTTACTTGATTAATTCATAATATTTAACGGCTTCAAATGGTTCCCCTCTCTGTTTATTTATAGGAATGACGTATACACACCGGAACCTACCAATCAAATACCTTTCTTAAATGTTTGTGTATTCTAGACAGGGCAATAAGGTCTACTGTGTACGTAAATTGTTGCTGTGATTGTTATTTGACATTTGCCTCGTTAATATAAATTTCTGTAACCTATGGTGCCATTTCAATGGGTTGAAATGAATTCTGTCCGTATTCCATAGTCGTGGATTTCAAGCTGTACGATAGACATGGCCAATGAGACACCTTTTTTTGGGGGTGCCGAGTTGACCATGTATCTTAGTGCACTTGTATTCATGGCGAGGCGCAGACGCCGTCTGGAGGTGACAGGTTCAATTCCCGGCACGGTAACTATAGCTTTCGATTTTTATGTTGTCTAGTGTGTTCTTCTATCTTTCTACTTCTTTCTATGAGTGCCGTTCACAATACTTTCTGTTACTTGATTAATTCATAATATTTAACGGCCTCAAATGGTTCCCCTCTCTGTTTATTTATAGGAATGACGTATACACACCGGAACCTACCAATCAAATACCTTTCTTAAATGTTTGTGTATTCTAGACAAGGCAATAAGGTCTACTGTGTACGTAAATTGTTGCTGTGATTGTTATTTGACATTTGCCTCGTTAATATAAATTTCTGTAACCTATGGTGCCATTTCAATGGGTTGAAATGAATTCTGTCCGTATTCCATAGTCGTGGATTTCAAGCTGTACGATAGACATGGCCAATGAGACACCTTTTTTTGGGGGTGCCGAGTTGACCATGTATCTTAGTGCACTTGTATTCATGGCGAGGCGCAGACGCCGTCTGGAGGTGACAGGTTCAATTCCCGGCACGGTAACTATAGCTTTCGATTTTTATGTTGTCTAGTGTGTTCTTCTATCTTTCTACTTCTTTCTATGAGTGCCGTTCACAATACTTTCTGTTACTTGATTAATTCATAATATTTAACGGCTTCAAATGGTTCCCCTCTCTGTTTATTTATAGGAATGACGTATACACACCGGAACCTACCAATCAAATACCTTTCTTAAATGTTTGTGTATTCTAGACAAGGCAATAAGGTCTACTGTGTACGTAAATTGTTGCTGTGATTGTTATTTGACATTTGCCTCGTTAATATAAATTTCTGTAACCTATGGTGCCATTTCAATGGGTTGAAATGAATTCTGTCCGTATTCCATAGTCGTGGATTTCAAGCTGTACGATAGACATGGCCAATGAGACACCTTTTTTTGGGGGTGCCGAGTTGACCATGTATCTTAGTGCACTTGTATTCATGGCGAGGCGCAGACGCCGTCTGGAGGTGACAGGTTCAATTCCCGGCACGGTAACTATAGCTTTCGATTTTTATGTTGTCTAGTGTGTTCTTCTATCTTTCTACTTCTTTCTATGAGTGCCGTTCACAATACTTTCTGTTACTTGATTAATTCATAATATTTAACGGCCTCAAATGGTTCCCCTCTCTGTTTATTTATAGGAATGACGTATACACACCGGAACCTACCAATCAAATACCTTTCTTAAATGTTTGTGTATTCTAGACAGGGCAATAAGGTCTACTGTGTACGTAAATTGTTGCTGTGATTGTTATTTGACATTTGCCTCGTTAATATAAATTTCTGTAACCTATGGTGCCATTTCAATGGGTTGAAATGAATTCTGTCCGTATTCCATAGTCGTGGATTTCAAGCTGTACGATAGACATGGCCAATGAGACACCTTTTTTTGGGGGGTGCCGAGTTGACCATGTATCTTAGTGCACTTGTATTCATGGCGAGGCGCAGACGCCGTCTGGAGGTGACAGGTTCAATTCCCGGCACGGTAACTATAGCTTTCGATTTTTATGTTGTCTAGTGTGTTCTTCTATCTTTCTACTTCTTTCTATGAGTGCCGTTCACAATACTTTCTGTTACTTGATTAATTCATAATATTTAACGGCCTTCAAATGGTTCCCCTCTCTGTTTATTTATAGGAATGACGTATACACACCGGAACCTACCAATCAAATACCTTTCTTAAATGTTTGTGTATTCTAGACAAGGCAATAAGGTCTACTGTGTACGTAAATTGTTGCTGTGATTGTTATTTGACATTTGCCTCGTTAATATAAATTTCTGTAACCTATGGTGCCATTTCAATGGGTTGAAATGAATTCTGTCCGTATTCCATAGTCGTGGATTTCAAGCTGTACGATAGACATGGCCAATGAGACACCTTTTTTTGGGGGTGCCGAGTTGACCATGTATCTTAGTGCACTTGTATTCATGGCGAGGCGCAGACGCCGTCTGGAGGTGACAGGTTCAATTCCCGGCACGGTAACTATAGCTTTCGATTTTTATGTTGTCTAGTGTGTTCTTCTATCTTTCTACTTCTTTCTATGAGTGCCGTTCACAATACTTTCTGTTACTTGATTAATTCATAATATTTAACGGCCTCAAATGGTTCCCCTCTCTGTTTATTTATAGGAATGACGTATACACACCGGAACCTACCAATCAAATACCTTTCTTAAATGTTTGTGTATTCTAGACAGGGCAATAAGGTCTACTGTGTACGTAAATTGTTGCTGTGATTGTTATTTGACATTTGCCTCGTTAATATAAATTTCTGTAACCTATGGTGCCATTTCAATGGGTTGAAATGAATTCTGTCCGTATTCCATAGTCGTGGATTTCAAGCTGTACGATAGACATGGCCAATGAGACACCTTTTTTTGGGGGTGCCGAGTTGACCATGTATCTTAGTGCACTTGTATTCATGGCGAGGCGCAGACGCCGTCTGGAGGTGACAGGTTCAATTCCCGGCACGGTAACTATAGCTTTCGATTTTTATGTTGTCTAGTGTGTTCTTCTATCTTTCTACTTCTTTCTATGAGTGCCGTTCACAATACTTTCTGTTACTTGATTAATTCATAATATTTAACGGCTTCAAATGGTTCCCCTCTCTGTTTATTTATAGGAATGACGTATACACACCGGAACCTACCAATCAAATACCTTTCTTAAATGTTTGTGTATTCTAGACAGGGCAATAAGGTCTACTGTGTACGTAAATTGTTGCTGTGATTGTTATTTGACATTTGCCTCGTTAATATAAATTTCTGTAACCTATGGTGCCATTTCAATGGGTTGAAATGAATTCTGTCCGTATTCCATAGTCGTGGATTTCAAGCTGTACGATAGACATGGCCAATGAGACACCTTTTTTTTGGGGGTGCCGAGTTGACCATGTATCTTAGTGCACTTGTATTCATGGCGAGGCGCAGACGCCGTCTGGAGGTGACAGGTTCAATTCCCGGCACGGTAACTATAGCTTTCGATTTTTATGTTGTCTAGTGTGTTCTTCTATCTTTCTACTTCTTTCTATGAGTGCCGTTCACAATACTTTCTGTTACTTGATTAATTCATAATATTTAACGGCTTCAAATGGTTCCCCTCTCTGTTTATTTATAGGAATGACGTATACACACCGGAACCTACCAATCAAATACCTTTCTTAAATGTTTGTGTATTCTAGACAGGGCAATAAGGTCTACTGTGTACGTAAATTGTTGCTGTGATTGTTATTTGACATTTGCCTCGTTAATATAAATTTCTGTAACCTATGGTGCCATTTCAATGGGTTGAAATGAATTCTGTCCGTATTCCATAGTCGTGGATTTCAAGCTGTACGATAGACATGGCCAATGAGACACCTTTTTTTGGGGGTGCCGAGTTGACCATGTATCTTAGTGCACTTGTATTCATGGCGAGGCGCAGACGCCGTCTGGAGGTGACAGGTTCAATTCCCGGCACGGTAACTATAGCTTTCGATTTTTATGTTGTCTAGTGTGTTCTTCTATCTTTCTACTTCTTTCTATGAGTGCCGTTCACAATACTTTCTGTTACTTGATTAATTCATAATATTTAACGGCTTCAAATGGTTCCCCTCTCTGTTTATTTATAGGAATGACGTATACACACCGGAACCTACCAATCAAATACCTTTCTTAAATGTTTGTGTATTCTAGACAGGGCAATAAGGTCTACTGTGTACGTAAATTGTTGCTGTGATTGTTATTTGACATTTGCCTCGTTAATATAAATTTCTGTAACCTATGGTGCCATTTCAATGGGTTGAAATGAATTCTGTCCGTATTCCATAGTCGTGGATTTCAAGCTGTACGATAGACATGGCCAATGAGACACCTTTTTTTGGGGGTGCCGAGTTGACCATGTATCTTAGTGCACTTGTATTCATGGCGAGGCGCAGACGCCGTCTGGAGGTGACAGGTTCAATTCCCGGCACGGTAACTATAGCTTTCGATTTTTATGTTGTCTAGTGTGTTCTTCTATCTTTCTACTTCTTTCTATGAGTGCCGTTCACAATACTTTCTGTTACTTGATTAATTCATAATATTTAACGGCTTCAAATGGTTCCCCTCTCTGTTTATTTATAGGAATGACGTATACACACCGGAACCTACCAATCAAATACCTTTCTTAAATGTTTGTGTATTCTAGACAGGGCAATAAGGTCTACTGTGTACGTAAATTGTTGCTGTGATTGTTATTTGACATTTGCCTCGTTAATATAAATTTCTGTAACCTATGGTGCCATTTCAATGGGTTGAAATGAATTCTGTCCGTATTCCATAGTCGTGGATTTCAAGCTGTACGATAGACATGGCCAATGAGACACCTTTTTTTGGGGGTGCCGAGTTGACCATGTATCTTAGTGCACTTGTATTCATGGCGAGGCGCAGACGCCGTCTGGAGGTGACAGGTTCAATTCCCGGCACGGTAACTATAGCTTTCGATTTTTATGTTGTCTAGTGTGTTCTTCTATCTTTCTACTTCTTTCTATGAGTGCCGTTCACAATACTTTCTGTTACTTGATTAATTCATAATATTTAACGGCTTCAAATGGTTCCCCTCTCTGTTTATTTATAGGAATGACGTATACACACCGGAACCTACCAATCAAATACCTTTCTTAAATGTTTGTGTATTCTAGACAGGGCAATAAGGTCTACTGTGTACGTAAATTGTTGCTGTGATTGTTATTTGACATTTGCCTCGTTAATATAAATTTCTGTAACCTATGGTGCCATTTCAATGGGTTGAAATGAATTCTGTCCGTATTCCATAGTCGTGGATTTCAAGCTGTACGATAGACATGGCCAATGAGACACCTTTTTTTGGGGGTGCCGTGTTGACCATGTATCTTAGTGCACTTGTATTCATGGCGAGGCGCAGACGCCGTCTGGAGGTGACAGGTTCAATTCCCGGCACGGTAACTATAGCTTTCGATTTTTATGTTGTCTAGTGTGTTCTTCTATCTTTCTACTTCTTTCTATGAGTGCCGTTCACAATACTTTCTGTTACTTGATTAATTCATAATATTTAACGGCTTCAAATGGTTCCCCTCTCTGTTTATTTATAGGAATGACGTATACACACCGGAACCTACCAATCAAATACCTTTCTTAAATGTTTGTGTATTCTAGACAGGGCAATAAGGTCTACTGTGTACGTAAATTGTTGCTGTGATTGTTATTTGACATTTGCCTCGTTAATATAAATTTCTGTAACCTATGGTGCCATTTCAATGGGTTGAAATGAATTCTGTCCGTATTCCATAGTCGTGGATTTCAAGCTGTACGATAGACATGGCCAATGAGACACCTTTTTTTGGGGGTGCCGAGTTGACCATGTATCTTAGTGCACTTGTATTCATGGCGAGGCGCAGACGCCGTCTGGAGGTGACAGGTTCAATTCCCGGCACGGTAACTATAGCTTTCGATTTTTATGTTGTCTAGTGTGTTCTTCTATCTTTCTACTTCTTTCTATGAGTGCCGTTCACAATACTTTCTGTTACTTGATTAATTCATAATATTTAACGGCTTCAAATGGTTCCCCTCTCTGTTTATTTATAGGAATGACGTATACACACCGGAACCTACCAATCAAATACCTTTCTTAAATGTTTGTGTATTCTAGACAGGGCAATAAGGTCTACTGTGTACGTAAATTGTTGCTGTGATTGTTATTTGACATTTGCCTCGTTAATATAAATTTCTGTAACCTATGGTGCCATTTCAATGGGTTGAAATGAATTCTGTCCGTATTCCATAGTCGTGGATTTCAAGCTGTACGATAGACATGGCCAATGAGACACCTTTTTTTGGGGGTGCCGTGTTGACCATGTATCTTAGTGCACTTGTATTCATGGCGAGGCGCAGACGCCGTCTGGAGGTGACAGGTTCAATTCCCGGCACGGTAACTATAGCTTTCGATTTTTATGTTGTCTAGTGTGTTCTTCTATCTTTCTACTTCTTTCTATGAGTGCCGTTCACAATACTTTCTGTTACTTGATTAATTCATAATATTTAACGGCTTCAAATGGTTCCCCTCTCTGTTTTTTTATAGGAATGACGTATACACACCGGAACCTACCAATCAAATACCTTTCTTAAATGTTTGTGTATTCTAGACAGGGCAATAAGGTCTACTGTGTACGTAAATTGTTGCTGTGATTGTTATTTGACATTTGCCTCGTTAATATAAATTTCTGTAACCTATGGTGCCATTTCAATGGGTTGAAATGAATTCTGTCCGTATTCCATAGTCGTGGATTTCAAGCTGTACGATAGACATGGCCAATGAGACACCTTTTTTTGGGGGTGCCGAGTTGACCATGTATCTTAGTGCACTTGTATTCATGGCGAGGCGCAGACGCCGTCTGGAGGTGACAGGTTCAATTCCCGGCACGGTAACTATAGCTTTCGATTTTTATGTTGTCTAGTGTGTTCTTCTATCTTTCTACTTCTTTCTATGAGTGCCGTTCACAATACTTTCTGTTACTTGATTAATTCATAATATTTAACGGCTTCAAATGGTTCCCCTCTCTGTTTATTTATAGGAATGACGTATACACACCGGAACCTACCAATCAAATACCTTTCTTAAATGTTTGTGTATTCTAGACAGGGCAATAAGGTCTACTGTGTACGTAAATTGTTGCTGTGATTGTTATTTGACATTTGCCTCGTTAATATAAATTTCTGTAACCTATGGTGCCATTTCAATGGGTTGAAATGAATTCTGTCCGTATTCCATAGTCGTGGATTTCAAGCTGTACGATAGACATGGCCAATGAGACACCTTTTTTTGGGGGTGCCGAGTTGACCATGTATCTTAGTGCACTTGTATTCATGGCGAGGCGCAGACGCCGTCTGGAGGTGACAGGTTCAATTCCCGGCACGGTAACTATAGATTTCGATTTTTATGTTGTCTAGTGTGTTCTTCTATCTTTCTACTTCTTTCTATGAGTGCCGTTCACAATACTTTCTGTTACTTGATTAATTCATAATATTTAACGGCTTCAAATGGTTCCCCTCTCTGTTTATTTATAAAAATGACGTATACACACCGGAACCTACCAATCAAATACCTTTCTTAAATGTTTGTGTATTCTAGACAGGGCAATAAGGTCTACTGTGTACGTAAATTGTTGCTGTGATTGTTATTTGACATTTGCCTCGTTAATATAAATTTCTGTAACCTATGGTGCCATTTCAATGGGTTGAAATGAATTCTGTCCGTATTCCATAGTCGTGGATTTCAAGCTGTACGATAGACATGGCCAATGAGACACCTTTTTTTTGGGGGTGCCGAGTTGACCATGTATCTTAGTGCACTTGTATTCATGGCGAGGCGCAGACGCCGTCTGGAGGTGACAGGTTCAATTCCCGGCACGGTAACTATAGCTTTCGATTTTTATGTTGTCTAGTGTGTTCTTCTATCTTTCTACTTCTTTCTATGAGTGCCGTTCACAATACTTTCTGTTACTTGATTAATTCATAATATTTAACAGCTTCAAATGGTTCCCCTCTCTGTTTATTTATAGGAATGACGTATACACACCGGAACCTACCAATCAAATACCTTTCTTAAATGTTTGTGTATTCTAGACAGGGCAATAAGGTCTACTGTGTACGTAAATTGTTGCTGTGATTGTTATTTGACATTTGCCTCGTTAATATAAATTTCTGTAACCTATGGTGCCATTTCAATGGGTTGAAAATGAATTCTGTCCGTATTCCATAGTCGTGGATTTCAAGCTGTACGATAGACATGGCCAATGAGACACCTTTTTTTGGGGGTGCCGAGTTGACCATGTATCTTAGTGCACTTGTATTCATGGCGAGGCGCAGACGCCGTCTGGAGGTGACAGGTTCAATTCCCGGCACGGTAACTATAGCTTTCGATTTTTATGTTGTCTAGTGTGTTCTTCTATCTTTCTACTTCTTTCTATGAGTGCCGTTCACAATACTTTCTGTTACTTGATTAATTCATAATATTTAACGGCTTCAAATGGTTCCCCTCTCTGTTTATTTATAGGAATGACGTATACACACCGGAACCTACCAATCAAATACCTTTCTTAAATGTTTGTGTATTCTAGACAAGGCAATAAGGTCTACTGTGTACGTAAATTGTTGCTGTGATTGTTATTTGACATTTGCCTCGTTAATATAAATTTCTGTAACCTATGGTGCCATTTCAATGGGTTGAAATGAATTCTGTCCGTATTCCATAGTCGTGGATTTCAAGCTGTACGATAGACATGGCCAATGAGACACCTTTTTTTGGGGGTGCCGAGTTGACCATGTATCTTAGTGCACTTGTATTCATGGCGAGGCGCAGACGCCGTCTGGAGGTGACAGGTTCAATTCCCGGCACGGTAACTATAGCTTTCGATTTTTATGTTGTCTAGTGTGTTCTTCTATCTTTCTACTTCTTTCTATGAGTGCCGTTCACAATACTTTCTGTTACTTGATTAATTCATAATATTTAACGGCTTCAAATGGTTCCCCTCTCTGTTTATTTATAGGAATGACGTATACACACCGGAACCTACCAATCAAATACCTTTCTTAAATGTTTGTGTATTCTAGACAGGGCAATAAGGTCTACTGTGTACGTAAATTGTTGCTGTGATTGTTATTTGACATTTGCCTCGTTAATATAAATTTCTGTAACCTATGGTGCCATTTCAATGGGTTGAAAATGAATTCTGTCCGTATTCCATAGTCGTGGATTTCAAGCTGTACGATAGACATGGCCAATGAGACACCTTTTTTTGGGGGTGCCGAGTTGACCATGTATCTTAGTGCACTTGTATTCATGGCGAGGCGCAGACGCCGTCTGGAGGTGACAGGTTCAATTCCCGGCACGGTAACTATAGCTTTCAATTTTTATGTTGTCTAGTGTGTTCTTCTATCTTTCTACTTCTTTCTATGAGTGCCGTTCACAATACTTTCTGTTACTTGATTAATTCATAATATTTAACGGCTTCAAATGGTTCCCTTCTCTGTTTATTTATAGGAATGACGTATACACACCGGAACCTACCAATCAAATACCTTTCTTAAATGTTTGTGTATTCTAGACAGGGCAATAAGTTCTACTGTGTACGTAAATTGTTGCTGTGATTGTTATTTGACATTTGCCTCGTTAATATAAATTTCTGTAACCTATGGTGCCATTTCAATGGGTTGAAATGAATTCTGTCCGTATTCCATAGTCGTGGATTTCAAGCTGTACGATAGACATGGCCAATGAGACACCTTTTTTTGGGGGTGCCGAGTTGACCATGTATCTTAGTGCACTTGTATTCATGGCGAGGCGCAGACGCCGTCTGGAGGTGACAGGTTCAATTCCCGGCACGGTAACTATAGCTTTCGATTTTTATGTTGTCTAGTGTGTTCTTCTATCTTTCTACTTCTTTCTATGAGTGCCGTTCACAATACTTTCTGTTACTTGATTAATTCATAATATTTAACGGCTTCAAATGGTTCCCCTCTCTGTTTATTTATAGGAATGACGTATACACACCGGAACCTACCAATCAAATACCTTTCTTAAATGTTTGTGTATTCTAGACAAGGCAATAAGGTCTACTGTGTACGTAAATTGTTGCTGTGATTGTTATTTGACATTTGCCTCGTTAATATAAATTTCTGTAACCTATGGTGCCATTTCAATGGGTTGAAATGAATTCTGTCCGTATTCCATAGTCGTGGATTTCAAGCTGTACGATAGACATGGCCAATGAGACACCTTTTTTTGGGGGTGCCGAGTTGACCATGTATCTTAGTGCACTTGTATTCATGGCGAGGCGCAGACGCCGTCTGGAGGTGACAGGT
>CAJHNH020001545.1:15000-60000 GCA_905116865.2 Candidula unifasciata | reverse complement strand
GAGACTGAGCCCTTCATGAACTGTTCTATTATGTTTTTTTTTCAAGGGTGTATATTTTTGGTGTTTTCATTCTGATTGTTTCTATTGTGTCGGATATTCATAATATTTAACTGTGCAATATCCTTTGCTTGTTTAAATTAATTCCCATTTGTCGAGTTTTAAAAAAAATGTGAATATAATAAGTCTATACAACAGTTTGAATATGGCTAGTCTTCATACAGTCTGCTCTATGTAATCAAATATCGCTGAGTTTCAACACAGTTTGTTCTACAGGAAAACAATTAGTTAATCTTCATACAATTTCGTCTAGACAGGTAAATATCGCTAGTCTCTAAAGAGATTGTTCTACGAAAAAAAAAAAAGTTTATCTCCATGCAATTTCGTCTGTGCAAGTAAATATCGCATGTCTCCATACAGTTAGTTTTATATTAATTAATATATGTAGACTACTTATAGTTTTTTATAGGTAAGTAGATCTCACTAGTCTGAATACACTCTGTTCTATGTCTATAAATGTAGCTAGTCTCCGCACAGTTTGTTCCAGGTAAGCAAATACTGTTAGCCTACCTGACAGTTTGTTCTATTCATGTAACTATCAGCATACCATGATTGGCGTGAAGCCGTAGAACAGTTGTTCCCGACTTTCCAAATGCCCTTTATTGTGGTCCCCAGAGGTAGAACTACAAATCCAGATGACGAGCGTAGTATTTAACATCTCAAATATGTTTTAGTTGCACAGACAAGTTGCTGTCCATGAGCCACTTTTGTTGATACTCAGATCTACAACCATGCAAGTGTTTCTTTTCTCTCTCGGTCCATGGTAGTTTTAATATCTTTCAATAGCATTTCAGCTCAGAATCTGCTATATTCTTTCTGAAAGATTACGAAGTCATGCCTGTCTGTTGTGTGTCGTCGGGCTTACGCCTGTCATACCCACTAGTCTGACGTGCTCTGTAATACAGACTACTGAAAGTAAAATTGACCTGTTGAAAACCACAAACAGCCACATATTATTATTATTCACTTTTTGACTTACTTACTCAATCAATCCTCTTCAACCATGATGTTAGTTAGTTAGTTACTCAGTTAGTTCCTCTAGTTAGTTAAGCTGGTTAGTTAGCATAGTTAGTTAGCTGGTTAGTTAGTTAGTTAGTTAGCTTAGTTAGTTAGTTAGCTGGTTATTAGTTAGTTAGTTAGTTAGCTGGTTAATTAGTTAGTTAGCTGGTTAGTTAGTTAGCTGGTTAATTAGTTAGTTAGTTAGTTAGCTGGTTAGTTAGTTAGCTGGTTAGTTAGTTAGTTAGCTAGTTAGTTAGTTAGCTGGTTAGTTAGCTAGTTAGTTAGTTAGCTGGTTAATTAGTTAGTTAGTTAGTTAGCTGGTTAGTTAGTTAGTTAGCTGGTTAGTTAGTTAGTTAGCTGGTTAGTTAGTTAGCTGGTTAATTAGTTAGTTAGCTGGTTAGTTAGTTAGCTGGTTATTAGTTAGTTAGTTAGTTAGTTAGTTAGTTAGTTAGTTAGTTAGTTAGCTGGTTAATTAGTTAGTTAGTTAGTTAGTTAGTTAGTTAGTTAGTTAGTTAGTTAGTTAGCTAGTTGGGTTATCATCATTGCACTCCGGACAGTCCATAGGTGCTCAGATCCTCCCCTCAGTATGAACCCAACATCCGATGGCTAATAGTACCAGTTCTATGTTGATTAACAAGTCTTCTGGCGTGTCTGGTGTGCGTCTCGTTTTTTGCTGTGCTGATCTTAATTCACATGTCTGCCATTCTGGCGAGTGATGTGGATTCACTGCCCCCAAAGTACTCTATAAATCCCATTTCTCTGGGGGTATTAATAATATCAGCATGATCAATAGGCTGACAGTCGGTAGTGATAGCGGATCCAGCCAACCTGTCAGCTCTTTCATTTCCATCGACGCCTGCGTCTCCCTGAACAAAAATAAAGGTGACTTCACACACAGTGGACTTCTGTAATGATTCAAGCCATTGTCTTCTTCCCGAACCTTCCTGAACACTCTGGATCAATACTCATTGAATCACTGAGTATACATACGCGGGTGTAGTTTTGTGTTTTTGTGTGTGTTTTGTCATGCTGCTGGTTGTCATGGAGAAGGCGCCGTTGGCTTCTTTGACTGTTCTGCCCGCTGAGCGTGCTGTGAATGCCCATGCGCTTCTTCTTTAGCATATAACGGATCCGTCTGTATAGATTAGTGCATCTGCTTCGTCTGAATTTTCACCGATGAGAGCGTTGACCTCTGCAATAACAGCAACAGGATTCTCTTCTCTACATCGCCTGTTGAGTGTGGCAATACAGGAAAATGTGCAAATTCAACCATGAGGTGTAGAGGTTAATCAAAGAGAACTCCAGACTTTTCTGTTTTCTGTCTGCAATTTTTTTTTCTTTCATTCGTGTCCTTCTGTCAGTTAGGGACTATGAGATGTTGTCTTCCCAGCGAACTCTGGATGTCTGGTTCCCTGGTTCTTAGTCTCCCATGCCTGCCGCGGTGGCCGATTCTCTCCCATTCTGCATACATGACCAAACCATTGTAACTGTAACTGATCCCCTCGAGTTCGTAAGGCCTGGGTTTCAATATCATGACATATTGTCTCCTTGCGAACTTTTCCCCTCTATGTCCCTTGGGCCACCTTTCTCAGATACCTCATCTCTGAGGCCTAAGCCTGGCTTCTGTCATCTGTTGTCATTGCCCATGACTCCCACCCATAGAGAAGGACAAGCACACTGGTAGAACGATTTATAGCCAATTATAATTATTATTATCAGAATGTGCACCTTTCCGTCATTTCGTGTACTTTATTCTAAATTATCCTTGTTTCAATATAGTCTCCTCATGAATCTCTCTACTCAGTAACCAGACAGTGAGCCCAGAAAGCAAACACCCGACCACACAATGAGTGCCTCAGTCTACAAGCCGGTGTCTCAGAAAGTCTCCGCCAAAGACAAGGACGAGTCGTCATCTGGCCTGGATGTTAAGTCTGAGATGGCTACACGCCGTGGATTCTGGATATGTAGATCTGCTCGCATGCAGTCTCTGGCAAACATTGGTGTATTCACGGCCCTTTGCAGCGTTTCGGGATTGTTGACGCAAACACTGACGCACTACGTGAATTCTCAGGTGGGTTGTGCAAGCAAGTTCAATGAAACGGCATATTCTCCAAGACCCACATTAAACTGTAGTTTACTTTGTAACTGTAAGATGTCCTAATATAACCGATTTGACAAGGTTTACGAGATCTGCTTCTGTTGGATTCTCGTCCTTGAGGTGTTATTCCTGTGGTCAGCACTCCTAAACGGGTACAGTGACCACCCCCGGACCATGTGGAAGGGGGCCACTGTGGTGTATCAGTTAAACTCGCCCGATGATCTGCAGGTGGCGGGTTCAGGTCTGACAGTTAAAATCCTGGCAAGTAAAAGGCGCTGGCGTAACGCTGAACACATCAAACAACGAGTGTCGATTGGTTTATAAAATATATGTCTAGCCCTATACCCCCAGTGCGCATACAGGCGCGTGGAAGAGTTCTTTACTTTACTTTAGATATCACAAGAAGATTTTAGAATGTATAACATCTCTCGTATTTGCCATGCACAGAATATATGACATCTCTCTATCTAACACACACAAACATTTTGGCATCTCTCGTATCTAGTGAATATAAATTCACAAAAGAATGTAGTATTGAGCAATAGGAATTCACAACAGACTGCACTAATGAACATTAGGAATTCACAAAAGACTGCACTCATGAACAATAAGAAATCAAAAAAGACTGCACTAATGAACAATAAGAATTCACAAAAGACGGCACTAATGAACAATAAGAATTCACAAAAGACTGCACTAATGAACAATAAAAAATCGCAAAAGACTGCACTAATAAAACAATAGGAAATAAAAAAAGACGGCACTAATGAACAGTAAGAAATCACAAAAAACTGCACTAATGAACAATAAAAATATCACAAAAGACTGCACTAATGAACAATAAAAAATCACAAAAGACTGTACTAATGAACAATAAAAGATCACAAAAGACTGCAATAATGAACAGTAAGAATTCACAAAAGACTGCACTAAAGGGCAATAAGAATTCACAAAAGACTGCAATAATGAACAATAAAATTCACAAAAGACTGCAATAATGAACAATAAGAATTCACAAAAGACTTCAATAATGAACAATAGGAATTCACAAAAGACTGCAATAATGAACAATACAATTTACAAAAGACTGCAAAAATGAACAATAAAATTCACAAAAGACTGCACTTATGAACAATAGGAATTCACAAAAGACTGCACTAATGAATAACAGGAATTCATAAAAGATTAGACTAATTATACAATATGTAATAATTAATGAAATATGTAAATACTCAATTAACTATTTCCCAATGTAGGTCACAAGACTTCATGTTGGGGTGAAAAGATATACTCACTGAACTCGCACAAGTCTGTCATAAAAGGCCACCATAAAATGAAACACGACTAGTGAGAGGTGGTTTCTTGGAAATCTGCGTGCATCAGCCAGGGAGATGAGAACCAACAGTCTGCAAACAAATAAGCCAGATCTAAAAACGGAGAAGCACGCAAAACTGAAGTTCGGAAACAAGTGACTAGATGCTTGAGAAGTCCAGATTTTATATCCTTCCACTAAACAATTACTTGATGCTTGAGAAGTCCAGATTTTATATCCTAATACTAAGCAACTGCTAGATACTGAGTTATCTTTTGAGAGTTTCAGTTTTTTAAATTCTGTTACAGGTGACCACACTGGAACGACAGTTTGGCTTCAGTTCATACCAAACCGGCATCATTATGTCAGCCAACGACATCGGGTACCTGGTCTGTGCTCTGTTTGCGGGCTACATGGCCCCGCGGACCCACATTCCTAGATCTCTAGGTAAACACACAGGTTAAAGAGCTTCTGTCTCTCCTGCCTTTGGTCTCCCAATGGAGCATGGGCTATCAACACACACCAAATCTTTGTAGAATCATTGATGTTCAGCTGGGTTCTAGGCTAATTTTTTTTAACGCAAGGATGAAGCCTAGATTACGCTTACTCTCGTTTGTTTCTCTTACGACATGCTTTCTAGGTTAAATTTTCATTATTCTGTTCTTCTCACATGTACATCCTTTTCATACTACTACAATAACAAATTATAAACTGGTCAATATTCTTCCCCAGGTAAAGGTTTTTTTGCGTTCGTATCTAACTGCATGCAGGATTTGTTTGTTTTTTTGTTTACCCTGTGTATTTCTAGTTGCACTCAGTTCAAAATGGTATCTGGGGATGTTCTGGGAAGTAAAGACAGGCGGAAGGATATAAACATTCTAGAGTTACATGGGTACATTAGATGACGTCAGATCAATTGGGACACATCCCTACGCCCTCCATCTCCTTGAATAAAAAAAAATAATGAATGAATTAATTGACATCACTGTATTCGACATACCCACATGTGCCCCGACCCCTACTTCAGTAGTCAATGAAGAGTCGATATGCTAACAGTACAAGTTGCAACCTGATTAAAAGAACCGGCTACACAACGTCGCCTTATCATAAAATAGCACAACGTGCAGAGGCGTAGCAGCAGCCAATCTGTCAGCCTGCATGTTACTCCGCAAACCCGAATATCCTGGCCAGAAAATCCTTAGCATGCTCCTGATCTCTGAGTCTCATCATAGGATGTAAGCCAACCTCTGACTAGGACGCTAGTTTCTATTTGCCGAAGCATTCTCTGCGAGTCTATAAATTAAAAAAAATTTGGGCTGTGCTGAACTCAAACCACCAGAAACTGTCGTGACTGCCTTCCCCTCTATTCTCATATTGGATTTTTTGACGCTAGATGCGACGTGAAATTAAAAATGTCACAAACTTTGAATATCTAGGCTCTATAATAAACAGCAATGGAGACTGTTCGACAGAAATTTAAAGAAAGATGGCCATAGCAATGCAAAGATTAAACAGCCTTAAAAGTCTATGGTTAAGCACCAGCAAGGAGATAAAAATTAGAATTTTGAGAGCAGGCATCTTCCCTGTGGCTACATACGGATGTGAGTCGTGGACTATCTCTCAGTCCTGAAGAAAGAGAATATGGGCTTTTGAACTGAAATGCTATAGAAAGATTCTCATAATATCTTGGACAAAGAAGATGAGAAATATTGACATCTCAAAAGATCTGAACATCAAGGAAGATTGGCTAAAAAACAGCATTCTTTCTCAAAAAGCTGAAATATTTTGGTCATATCAAGCGCCACGACGGATAGGAAAATATTTAGCAGAAGGCATGGTACCAGGAAGGAGGGGCAGGGGCCGGCCGACACGAAGATGGGCACAGGATATAAGTGATTCCTTGAGTATGAAAGTTCATGTGGCGGGAGAACTGGCAAGAGACCGAGTTTCTTTCAGGCAGACTGTGATGAGATGCGACGTTCTGCAAAGGACCTGCTACATGATGATGAGATGCGACGTTTTTTTTTAACCAGTGTCATTGTAATAAATCCCCATCAGTTCTTTCTACCTCTAAAATACGGATCCATCTGTATATAATAATGACGCATTTCGTTTGTAATGACCTTGACTCCCATGTCGACCCAGTCCTAAGTGGGTACCGGATGCAGTCCCGGGAAGTAAAGGTGGCCGGCGTGATACTGACCACATCACACATCTTGTGTCGATCGGTCTATACAAATATAGGTCTAGCCCTATGTGCCCTATATGCCTAATGGCGTGGTAAAGGGACCTTTACTTTACTTACATTTCGTTTGTATTATCAAATATTTTAAAACAGTGGTGTATTACAGTATTGTCTGCATTTTCAGGTGTCGCAGTCATCATCTACGGAATCTCCGGCATATCCTGTTCCCTCCCCCACTTCCTGTTTGGAGCATCTATCAACAAAAATCCAACAACAGACAACATCAACAGAACAGAGTCCAACTTCAGCAAACAGTCGGCGGTTTTGGGCAGCTTGTGTGACATCTTCAACAACAGCGGGGATCCTTGTGGGATTGCTACCGGTAGGATTATAATGCTGCTGTAATTAAAACAATTATAAACTGTCTTTATTGTCCCTAATTACTGCTGTTTAAGGACAGTATACGACAAGTGGTGTTGCGGTTGGACGCTCGCTTGCGGATCGGAAGGTCGTGGGTTTGGGTCCTAGCGCAGACGAACTTTTTTCAAAAATAACCTAGGTTCCAAGGTCGACCCAGCCTTTAGTGGGTCCCAGGCACATTCCTGGAAAGTAAAGGCAGCCGGCCTGAGGATGACCACATCACTCAGTGCCGATTTGTGTATTAATTGAGATCGCAGAAGAAAAAATGTGTATGTTGTCTGTAGTCAGAAAAGCATTTAAGTGCCCACAACAAAATCATTACATAATATAAGTTAACTCCAGTGCCTCGTATCTCCAGCTCAAAAAGGTTATCGGGAAACCCGGGTGACCTCAGAACAAGCTGTGGAGATCTCTTTCATCATTATCGTCATTGGAATGGCCCTCCAGGGATTCGGCAAGGCCCCCAGAGCCTCGTTTGCTATTGTCTACGTGGATGATAACACAGACAAGGTCAACACTGGGTTTCTCGCAGGTCAGTATTTCACATCAGTGGAGTTTACACAACTCAGTATTTCACATCAGTGGGGTTTACACAGGTCAGTATTTCACATCACTGGGGTTTACACAGGTCAGTATTTCACATCATTGGGGTTTACACAGGCCAGTATTTCACATCATTGGTGTTTACACAGGTCAGTATTTCACATAACTGGGGTTTACACAAGTCAATATTTCACATCATTGGGGTTTACACAGGTCAGTATTTCACATCATTTGGGTTTACACAGGTCAGTATTTCACTTCACTTGGGTTTACACAAGTCAGTATTTCACATCACTGGAGTTTACACAGGTCAGTATTTCACATCATTGGGGTTTACACAGGTCAGTATTTCACATCATTGGGGTTTACACAGGTCAGTATTTCACATCACTGGAGTTTACACAGGCCAGTATTTCACATCATTTGGGTTTACACAGGTCAGTATTTCACATCACTGGAGTTTACACAGGTCAGTATTTCACATCATTGGCGTTTACACAGGTAAGTTTTTCACATCACTGAGGTTTACACTGGTCAGTATTTCACATTCTTGGGGTTTACACAGGTAAGTATTTCACATCACTGAGGTTTTCAGTGGTCAGTATTTTATATTCTTGGGGTTTACACAGGTCAGTATTCCATATTCTTGGGGTTTACACAGGTCAGTATTTCACATTCTTGGGGTTTACACAGGTCAATATTTCACATCATTGTGGTTTAAACAGGTTAGTATTTCACATTCTTGGGGTCTACACAGGTCAGTATTTCACTTCACTGGGGTTCACACAGGTCAGTATTTTATAACATTGAGGTTTACAGTGTCTTTTTTTTCGTCTCCCAGTTCTGCCTTGACATCTTCTCTAATTTTTTTTAAATTAAATCTTCGTGACTTGACAGGACTGTCCTGACATCTTCAGGGGTTTACACACGACATCTCTTCTAGAAATTGTCAAATTTCAACTCCAAGTTTTGACGCCAACTCTCCAAAACTTGGGTCATCTCTTCCAGTTTTTGGATTATTTAATCTCGACGTCAACATATTCGCATGTACACAGAAACAATCAGCTACAGAGATTCTGACAAGACTGTGAATAACTTGATAGTTGCTGAGAGAAATAAACAAAGAGATAATTAAAATATGTCTGCCCGATTAAAAGATACAACACATTCTTAGAAACAATACTGGATGGAAACGTCGAAAGCAATCGAACGAGCTTAGAGAATGATCCATTTGGGGGGGGGGGGGGGGAGCAACATCAGGAGATGGACCCTCATCTGTCTGAGAGAATCAACAACCCAGACAGAGCGTGTTGCAGCCAACCTTCACGGTGAAGAAGACACATGATTAATTGTTATGACATTGACTCAGTACCTGTTATTACATTACAACCCTGACAGGACTTCCGAGTAATGTTCCGTAATCTCAACAAATTACTGTTTATGCACACAAAAGAATTTCGCTCCAAATCATGTACTTAACGTTTTTTTTTACTGTCACTTCCCGTTTTATGGCGGCGTCCGTGGCTTAGGCGTTGCGAGTCTGACTCGTAATTCCAACGCACCGCAATCGAAACCCACTGCTGGCTGCGTGGATTTTTATCACGGTATGGGGCGTCGCAGGTCGACCCAGCCTAAACTGGGCACCGGGATGGATGTTCTGGATAAGTAAAGACGGCCGGCGTAATGCTGACCACATTACCCACCGAGTGCCGATTGGTCTGTAAAAAAATTTGGGTGCTCTTCCCATATGCCCGATGCGCTTAAAGGCGTGAAAAGGGATCTCGACTTTACTTACTTTTAACTTCCCGTTCTGTAAGGACGTGCTAACGTCTACCACACTCAACTGAATGTGAGTTTCCCCCTCCCCTCCTATCTTGTCCTTTGCTTTGTATGATCACATTGCTCGCTATAAAATAACTGTTTTCTCTTATCTTCCACCCTGAAATTAATGCGAACACAATTTTCACCCAAAGTGATTGTGCACCGATCTCTAGTCCTAAAATGATTGTGTTCAAATGTATCACCCTAAAATGACTGTAAACACATCATTCACCCCTACAATAATTATGAACACATTTCAACCCTAAAATGATTGTATTAACCTCTCCCATCATAAACTGATTGTGTTCCACATGACTCACCCTAAAATAATTGTGTTCACATGTGATACCGTGAAACAATAGTGTTCACCTGACCCAATCCCTATAATGATTGTGTTCATATGTCCCGTACTAAAATTATTGTGCCCACATCTCCCACAGGTATCATGGCGGCAACCGCCATGTTGGGTCCCGTCGTCGCCTTTCTATTGGGTGGAGTCTTCAGCCGGATGTACGTCACACTAGAAGGTAAATTCACCTGGGTTCCAAACATCGTCGACACCGCCTGCAGTATACTTGCAGTATACAAAATAAAGTCATTAAGTAAAGGCGGCTGCATTCACAAGTTGTTATATTTTTATTTTTAACAAGAAGGCAGAATGAAAACTGTTTTGTGTTCTGTTTCAGGACATAGTCTTTCTGCCTCGCAACACGTGTAGCCCAATGATCCATAAGACTGTAGGTGCCCGCCAGGTTGAAGCTTTTGAGTGAAGCCAGTACCCAGGACTCCACTATCGACTACACGCGCAGCCGTGGAGTGGGGAGGGATGCTGAAAGGAGCCAGGGTGGGGAAGGGGGTGGGCGGTTGACTTGCAGCAACACAACTCCTTCTATGAGGAGACCCCGGTATCGAACTCCGCTAGTTATCACTGACGATATCCCTTTCCTTTTCAAATCATTCCACCTATTCATGCACTTTCCACTGACACAAACTGTCTCCATACTGAACCTTGATTCTTCGATAACACCCTCTCTCACAATAGCAACATCAACAACAAAAACGAATAACACCTCATTGTTCTTCCACGGTGCATGATAACTGTGCTGTGGCCATCTTGTACGAGCTGCTGCGCATGCGCATTTTGCAATATCGTCACGCCACGTGCGTTGGGTATTGCAAAGAGGACATTCTGTGTCCTTAAATAATATTACTTCTTCTGCACACAGTTGCATGCAGACTAGGATACGATTGCCCTCACTTAACAACTTCTTCTCGTACAATTACATTAAAAAGAGAGGGGGAAAAACATAAATGGTCTTTAAGTTGTGTTTTGTATAAAATGTCGACTTCTGAGAAGGCGCTATATGTGAAGGATACCAGATTTTTTTCTAGGAAAAGGAAATTTACCGGAAAACGTAATGATATTTTGGCAGGATAGACCAGACCCTTGAGGCTTGGTTGGCGGCTGGTCTAGGAGTGACGCAGGGACAGGCGGGCAGACATGAGTACTGCTTTTCTGATCCTGAAGTTTCAGCATCATGCTTTGTCCCAACCGTGTTGATGTTACCTTTCCTTTGGAGTAAACATTGGATGTGATTCATTGCCGACACGAGGTCTATGCTACACTGTCTAGGCTTTGTACTTTGATGATGGGTCCAGTCCAGTGGGACCCGCTGTGGAGTAGTGGCTAGGCGCTCGTCTACGGATCCGAAGCGCTTGGATTCAGATCCTGACTTTTTTCTTATAAAAATGACTATGGCTCCAGGTTGTTCCAGCCTTACAGGGGTACCAGGTGTAGCCCTGGGAGGTAAAGGCGGACGGCCTTATGTCGACCATATCCCAGATCGACTGCCTATTAAACTATAAAATCTAGGTCTAGCAATTTATGCTCAGTACGCCTGAAGGCGAAGGAAAGGGTTCAAAAACATATTTTCCCCCCAGCCACACAGCTAACGCCACGTCATCCAAAATGGATCGGGGCCTGGTGGCTGGGCTTCATCGTGTTTGGGCTGCTGGCTCTGGTCACCGCCGTTCCACTCTTCTGTTTCCCGCGCAAACTACAAAGACAGAAGGTCAAGGATGCTGACGTGGATGAGGAACTGATCACCGGGTACATAACATTATCATTGTTCCTGTTACTCTTGCTGTTATTGTCATTGTTACTGTTCTTGTTACTCTTGCTGTTATTGTCATTGTTACTGTTCCTGTTACTCTTGCTGTTATTGTCATTGTTACTGTTCCTGTTACTCTTGCTGTTGTTGTCATTGTTACTGTTCCTGTTACTCTTGCTGTTATTATTGTTGTTATTGTTACTGCTCCTGTTACTCTTGCTGTTATTGTTGTTGTTATTGATACTGTTCCTTTTACTCTCGCTGTTATTACTGTTGTTATTGTTAATGATCTGGAAAGATCAGTGAAAAAAGGGGTAGAAACAGACCAAGAGAGATGATGCTGGATGGGATAAAACGATAGCATGGAGGGGTATCATCAAGAGAGCTGTTCCAGGCAACCAGGGATCGTGATCTGTGGAGACGCATGAGCGCCTACGCCAGTTGGCAGTGCACATGCTGATGATGATGATTTTTAATGTTGTTGTTACTCTTGCTGATATTACTGTTATTAATGGTAACGTTGCTGTTACTCTTGCTGTTATTGTTGTGTTAATGTTGCTACATTTGTTGTTATACTGATAGGGATCCGTGGTACAGCGGTGGCCAGCCCACTGTCTGTTGATCGGGCGAGCCGGATGTCTAAAGCTGACTTCAGCTCCCAGGTTGTCCCTAACTGGTAATAGGAAATTACTGGGGAGTAAAGGCGACCATTGTGATATCGAGCGCATTACCCTCCTAGTGATGGACGATTTCACATTCGATATTATCTAGTAACATGATAAGGCAGACGTGGTTAGTGCCTTGCGGGAGAGCGTGTACAGTTCGGAGGAGCAGATGGATCACCACAGTCTGGTGAGATTGATGCAGGGGGGGGGGGGGGGGGGGGGGGTTGACCAGAGGTTCTGGCAGATGCTCGAGGCTCAGAGGAAAGGCAAGACGGACGTTCAATCAGAATGCTACTGGCACCATTAATATCGGAACTCTTCGCTGGCTGCTGAACATGGGGACGGAGCGCTATTGAGAATGCCCCGAGTTCTGTGATGTCGGTTCTTGAATCAAATCATTATTATCTGGTACTCATTTCCGCCTGGTTCGACCCGACAACATTTGGTCATAAAATATTTTTTTTATCAGGTCCGTATTATTATATGATTCGAACCTCAAACCTTTATTCTGGTAGCTAAACGTCTCATCGCTACACCACAATAACATTGTTACTAGACAAAAAAAAAAAAAAAAACAGGCATTAAAAAGTAATTCAGGTTGGAACTTCACGGCAAACGAGTGACCACATAATCGGTCCGTTCCTGCGCCAGAGAAAATCACGTGAATGGCTCTTCACTGTACCAACTGAAAACTTGTGAACAAATGGTTAGCCCCGGAAAAATTCAGAAACATGTACACGTAGTAAATGCACAAGGCACTTGCTAGAGGTGCAGACACCAACTGTTGCTACCAGAACGACAGTTTGTTGTTACAAGAAATAGTCAGTCACGATAACCTGTCCGTACACACGCAATACTAATGTATAAAGCACTTGGTCAGACCGAACGTAGGCCCGCCAGCAGCCATTTTGAATTTTATGAATATCATAACACGAACCACCGTGGGCACAGAAGAAAGGCTTTTCAATAGAAACATGCAGTGTTGTACCAAGCACTTTATTCAGTAGATTATAAAAAAAAAAAAAAAGAAGATAGACACAAGAATACAAAGGAGAGACTTTTAGATTGCACCACCAGAGAAGTCTCAGGATAGACTGTGTGTGTGTTTGTGTGAGTGTGTGTGTGAAAAAGAGAGAGAAAGAAAGAGAGAGAGAGAGAGAGAGAGAGAGAGAGAGAGAGAGAGAGAGAGAGAGAGAGAGAGAGAGAGAGGAGTTGTAGACTCAGTAAACTAACATATATTGCTCTGATTAACGAATAGAACAAATATTTAACTAAACATTGTCCCTGTCTGTCTGTGTTATCTTACATTGTCTGTTCTCTCGGTTGTCTGTGTTTAGGCGAGCTGAGGTGGAAAACCTGTCTAATCAACACAGACTGGGACAATACATACAGACACACAGTGATATGGGCTGTCATACAGCAAATGCTCATGGAAGTATTACATTGAAATCAATGTTGAAACACGCTAGAGGTAAGACAGATCACTAGTCATATATATGTTATCTTGCACTACAAGTAACTGAACTGTGTCTAATGTTTACATACTACGAACAGGTTTGCCATACCGGTTTAATGCAGCTGTTGTCGATTTGGCAGAAGACCACTTTGCGATGATTTCGGCTGTGGTATTGAAGAGTTTCAAAAATAAAAGCAAACTTTTTCTCAAAAGTTTATGTCGTGTGGCGTTAATAGTTGTGTCTATCCACAAATTTCTGTCTCGGGTAGTTTCAATCAACCCTAACACAGATGATGCTCCATGCCATGACGTTAAACTGTCCAGCATATTTTCTATCTGTCTTCCTCTGCCTCTCTTTCCCTCTAATCTTCCTACTGACCCGTTGTAATCCATTTTCTATTTTTAATGACATTATCATCATCATCATCATCATCAGGTGCCTTGCCGACTAGTGTAGGCGTATCGTGCCTCTCCATAATCTGCGATCTACTGCAGCATGTATCAGTTCGTTTGCCGACACACCTCCATGCCATACAACAAGACTGTCAAGCATCTTCTCTCGTTGTCTTCCTCTATCCCTCCTTCCACATATCTTTCCAGTGGTCACAACATGTTCTATTTTCCCTCTTCTCATAACATGGCCGAAAAATGATGACTGTCTCCTTCTGATGTCTGTGATAAGTTGTCTTCGGGCTCCCGCCTCTTTCAAAACCTCTTGGTTGCTCTTTTTGGCTGTCCAAGGAATTCTAAGCCTTCTTCTGTAAAACCACCTCTCTGAGGCCTCAAGAAATTATTTGGCCTGCCTACCGATTGTCCAGGAATCACAGCCATATGTTAAAATGTTAAAACTTGATGTATGTAGTAAGCAGGAATTCTTTTTCTAACTCTCAGTGACAAGGCACAAGATGTTTTTCATTTTATAAAAAAAAGTTTTTGCCTGTCCTATTCTGTTTCTTATCTCAGTTATGCATCTTCCATCTGATGTTACCCATGTGCCCAGATACTTAAATTTCTGTACTTGTCCTAAAATAACACTATCGACTTTTATTACACATTTAGGAATAATTTGTTTCTTTGATACCACCATTACTTCTATCTTCCCATTATTCAAACTGAGGCCCATTCTTCCACTTTCTAACACCACAATGTCTATCATTTCCTGTAGTTCTTTCTGACTTGTTGCTATCAAGACTGTGTCATCAGCATAACGTAAATTGTTTATATTGTGCCCAACAACCACGATTCCGGGCATGTCACTGTTAAAGACAGTGGTTGCTAGTTAAAAGGCGGTCATGGCCAACAAAGATGAATTTCATTTTCCTGCCAGAGCATACAGGTGTACAAGGAAACGAGCAAGCTGATAGGTTTGCAGGTATGACTACTATGAATGGCGGAGAAACTATTGACCAGTCTGATACACTGAATGCTTCAAGGGAAGTAAGACATTTGCGCAAACCAAGTGATGACTGTGAATCTACACCCATAGTCAGATTCCAAGTGATGAATGTGAATTTGGAGCCATAGTCAGGCTCTAAGTGATGACTGTGAATCTACACCCATAGTCAGACTCCACGTGATGACTGTGAATCTGCAACCATAGTCTAGGAAGAGCAAGTTGAACGCGGTTAGCCACAAAAAATAATGATAATTAACAAATACAACTCGCTTTGTCGGCCGCTATACTTTGAGAGGTTTACGGAGCAGGCGATCCTAGCACATGTAGGCATTTATCTACTCCCTCTTTGAGCCGCATAATAATGATTTTACATCAAGCAGCATTCAAAAATGGCAGAGGAACAGCTGAGCTCATCTTCCTCCTACGTAACATTTTAGAAAGATGCAATGAATCGCAGAGAAGTATATATATGCATGTTGTAAACTTTGAGAAAGCTTTTGACATCGTCCATAGAGAGTCTCTGGAAAATATTATCACATTATGGAATTCCAGAGAAGAGAGTCAACACAACTGTTCTCTTCAATAAAGACTTTTCCCGCAGTATAAAAAAAATTTCATCTTTCCTACTAAAGACAGGTGTAAGACAGGGATGTGTTATGTCATCCCTCCTCTTCAACCTTGTGATTGATTGAATACTAAAGAACACAGCAGACAAGACATAGAGAGGAATACGATGGACTCCATTCACCATGCTTGAGGACCTTGATTTTGCAGATGACAGCACCCCTATCAAATAAACATCAAAATATTCAAAAGTAACAAATTACGCAGCAAAGCAGAAATGGTGGAACTGAAAAAGAAAAATACGAGGAAAACTAAGATCATTGCAAACAATCAAAACCAACAACAAGTGACCATAAATAACAAAACACTTGAAAATATAGAACAGTTCATATATATTGGCAGTGGGGCGTCCGTGCTAGAAGGGACAAAGGAATACATACAGTCACACTTTAATAAAGCTAGAGCTGCTTTTGGGAGGATGAGGCAAATCTGGAAATCCAACAGTTACTGCAGAGGAACAAAACTCCGACTCTACAAGAGCATCATTTTGCTAGTTCTTCTTCATGGAGCAGAATGCTGGATAATGACCAAAAAGGATGCGCACAAGCTGTCCACCTTCCACCACACATGTCTACGTAGAATCACAATTTTCTGGCAGGAGAGAAGAGAATTTAAGGAATTAATTATATGTGAATTATTTACCTCTGTGTTCTTTTTGAATTATCCACTCATTGGTGCCATTTTTCGTTTTGTTCGCAGAATTTCTGGCGTCCTTGTATCGGCTACTAATAAACCCCGTCTACGTCTGCTTGATTATCTTCTCCTGCTTCCTCTTGTTCATGATAGTAGGTAACTTCACATTCTTCCCCAAGTACCTGGAGAGGATGTTTCACCTGCCGGCTCATACCGCCAACTATATCACAGGTGAGTTCAGAAACAGCAGCATTATAGACTGACCTCACAGCCAACTTGAGCACAGTTTCGTTAGGACAATCTCAGCTTTGTCGACTAACGCGTCCAGACAACTACAAGACATGTTATTTACGACAATCTTAAAACTATGTACTGTCTCGTAGAGTGGATCAACTGAGAATGCTATTTATCATCATCATTATTTGTATCAAGAAAGAGACAAACACTGTTATTTGGACACATAATGAGAAGAGAGACAGTGGAGAACATCGTGATAACTGGAAAGATCAGTTGAAAAAGGGGTAGAGGCGGACCTAGAGAGATGATGCTGGATGGGCTGAAACGATGGCATGGAGGGATATCATCAAGAGAGCTGTTCCAAACAACCAGGGATCGTGATCTGTGGAGACGCATGAGCGCCCTCGCCAGTTGGCAGGGCATATAATGATAATTATTATTTGTATCGTCCTCATCATCACCATTGTCAAGTACCGTGCCAACTGGCATGGGCAATCATACCTCTTCACAACCCCTCTAACAGCACGTATATTAGCCCATATGCTGACACACTCCCATGCAAGGACAATCGCTGTCAGGAAACTTCACTTTCTGTCTCACTGTCTTTGTTTTAATAGATCTTTCTGGTTGTCAAAACATGTTTCTCCACAAAGGACAGCGGTGAGCATTCTATGAGGTTTTCCCTGGCACAAGAACTGAGCAACTATGTGGGCGACCCGTTAGCCCTGAAGCTAAAACTTCGATTGACTGATTAACAGACGCAAGGCCTTTTCAGCGTCTAAACGTTGCAAATACCAAGGCATTAAACGCCAGAGTTGAAACGCAGCCCTTTATAGGTAAGATTAACCGCAGAGCCATCTGTAAAAGCTTCAGCCTGTATGTTCCCAGTCAAATCACAAACTACAGTAATGAACATTTTCTGTACATTTTTAAACCGTAAACTTTGTCATGGCCTGTGAATAAATGTTTCAGTGTGTTTTCTTCCGACAATAGGTGTGTGGTTCGACCCTGTGGGAGTAGCACATGTGTCGTTATCCTTATGGCCCCGCAGCTCCGTTGTCCCATGAATAGGTTTTGGTTGACCAAGGACTAAGGAAGCTCAATGACTATTGACTAAGGAAGTTCAGCGACCATCGACTAATGAAGTTCATCGACCAGGGACTAAAGAAGTTCATCGACTAGGGACTAAGGAAGCTCATCGACCAGGGACTAATGAAGTTCATCGACCAGGGACTAAGGAAGCTCATCGACTAGGGACTAAGGAAGCTCATCGACCAGGGACTAAAGAAGTTCATCGACCAGGGACTAAGGAAGTTAATCGACCAGGGACTAAAGAAGTTCATCGACCAGGGACTAAGGAAGTTCATCGACCAGGGACTAAGGAAGTTCATCGACCAGGGACTAAAGAAGTTCATCGACAAGTGACTAAGGAAGCTCATCGACCAAGGACTAAGGAAACTCATCGACCAGGGACTAAGGAAACTCATCGACCAGGGACTAAGAAAGCTCATCGACCAGGGACTAAGAAAGCTCATCGACCAGGGACTAAGGAAGTTCGTCGACCACTGTCTAAGGAAGTCCATCGACCAGGGACTAACGAAGTTCATCGACCAGGGACTAAAGAAGTTTATCGACCAGGGACTAATGAAGCTCATCGACCAGGGACTAAGGAAGCTCATCGACCAGGGACTAATGAAGCTCATCGACCAGGGACTAAGGAAGTTCAACTACCACTGACTAAGGAAGTTTATCGACCAGGGACTAAGGAAGTTCATCGACCAGGGACTAAGGAAGTTCAACTACCACTGACTAAGGAAGTTCATCGACCAGGGACTAAGGAAGTTCATCAACCAGGGACTAAGGAAGCTCATCCACCAGGGACTAAAGAAGCTCATCGACCAGGGACTAAGGAAGTTCATCGACCACTGACTAAAGAAGTTCATCGACCAGGGACTAAGGGATCTCATCGACCAGGGACTAAGAAAGTTCATCGACGAGGGACTAAGGAAGTTCATCGACCAGGGACTAAGGAAGCTCATCGACCAGGGACTAAGGAAGCTCATCGACCAGGGACTAAGGAAGCTCATCGACCAGGAACTAAGGAAGTTCATCGACCAGGGACTAAGGAAGTTCATCGACCAGGGACTAAGCAAGCTCATCGACCAGGGACTAAGGAAGCTCATCGACCAGGGACTAAGGAAGCTCATCGACCAGGGACTAAGGAAGCTCATCGACCAGGGACTAAGGAAGCTCATCGACCAGGGACTAAGGAAGTTCATCGACCAGGGACTAAGGAAGGTAATCGATCAGGGACTAAGGAAGGTAATCGACTAGGGACTAAGGAAGGTAATCGACTAGGGACTAAGGAAGGTAATCGACTAGGGACTAAGGAAGGTAATCGACTAGGGACTAAGGAAGCTCATCGACTAGGGACTAAGGAAGGTAATCGACCAGGGACTAAGGAAGGTAATCGACCAGGGACTAAGGTAATCGATCGGGGACTAAGGAAGGTAATCGACCAGGGACTAAGGAAGCTCATCGACCAGGAACTACGGAAGCTCATCCTAACAGAAAAAGTACGCTGAAGTTAAAGGCGCCGATCAGAAAGGAGCAGAAAATTGTCACAACCGAACATAAAAACTAAAACACTACACGGTTCCTTCATGTAGGGGCAACAAAGGGGAGAAAAAGAATAGAGCAATATTGTTTTTAATTTGGTGTCATCTCTTTACTTTTGTTTTTGAATCCAGGCTTTCAGATAATACAATTATTGAAATTATTTAGCAAAATTAATAGTAGTTCCTAGTAATCTAGACATCAGCTTCAACAATATTTTCTTGTTTTCTTACTTTGTTCACCAGCCCTACAGTTTGTACTTCGATCTTTGCAACTTAACTGGAAGACAAAACTGGAAACATATTTTATAATTTTCAGGAGGTCTCTACTTGTTCACGTCGTCTACTGGAACATTTGTGGGCGGAATTTTGAGCAAACGTTACAAGATGACAGCTATAACCAGCGTCAAGTTTATCATCGTTACAATTATCGCTGCCCTTATCTTTCATTTCCTGATGTTCATTTTTCAGTGTGAGCAACCGACCGTGCACAATTGGCCCAGGTGAGAGTATATTATGCAGAACTTTCTCCCACCCTCTCTTGTCTTACCATAGCAAACACACAATAATGACACGGCTAGTGCAACATTAAAACCAGTACAACATTTTAACAAGTACAACGTTGTAACAAGTAGACCATTATAAAATGGACAATATTATAACATGTACAACATTATACAAGTACAACAAGTGCAACATTACAACAAGTGTCACAGTATAACAAATACAACATTATAACAAGTATAACATTGCAACAAATGCAACATTATAAAAAGTAAAACATTATAACAAGCGCAACATTGTAATATTTACAACATTTTAACGGGTACTTTATTATAACATATATATCACTATGGCATGTAAAATATTATAAGAAGTTCAGAATTATAACAAGTGCAGCACTATAGCATGTAGTACATTATTATAGCATGTACAACATTTTAAGAAGTACTGCATTTTAAAAGTACACCACTATAAAATGTACATTATAACGAGTACATTATAACGAGTACAACATTATAACTCTCTGTGTGGTCCCCTTACCTTTGTAGGGAAAACAAGAACGGACCCAAAATTTCCCGACAAACATGTCGTAAGAGTCGACTAAATAATGGTTTTCTTTGGAGTCGAAGTGCATCTGCGTAAGATGCAAATAAAAAAAACAACAAATAAGTCAGATGTGCACGCAGCAATCAGGGCCTGGTACAAGTCTAAAGTTCAAATGTGGATGAACAGCCAGAACTTTCCGTCGGGGTGTACACCCAGTAAACGCGAAGACAACATTGTAATAAGTACCACACTGTAACAAGTACCACTTTATAACTAGTACCACATTATAACTAGTACCACACAGCGGTTTGTTGTCACGTTACAACAGACTTCAAGTTTAGTTAAAGAAGTTTTAGGGAGCGTGGTCAGACGAAAGTAAAGGTTGTGGTCAGATGATAGTCAGGACGTGGTCAGAAGTAAGTCGGGGTGTGGTCAGATGATAGTCAGGACGTGGTCAGAAGTAAGTCGGGGTGTGGTCAGATGATAGTCAGGACGTGGTCAGAAGTAAGTCGGGGTGTGGTCAGATGATAGTCAGGACGTGGTCAGAAGTAAGTCGGGGTGTGGTCAGAAGATAGTCGGGGTGTGGCCAGAAGAGAGTCGGGGCGTGGTCAGAAAAGAGTCGGGGCGTGGTCAGAAGATAGTCGGGGCGTGGTCAGAAGATAGTCGGGGCGTGGTCAGAAGATAGTCCGAGCGTGGTCAGAAGATAGTGGGAGGGTGTGGTCAGAAGAGAGTCGGGGTGTGGTCAAAAGTAAGTCGGGGCGTGGTCACAGAAAAAAGTAGGGGGCGTGACCAGAAGAGAGTCGGGGCGTGGTCAGAAGAGAGTCGGGGCGTGGTCAGAAGAGAGCCAGGGCGATGTCATAAGAGAGTCGAGACGTGGTCAGAAGAAAGAGGGCGTATGCAGGTGAAAGTTAGGGGTCTGGTCAAAAGAGTCGGGGAGTGGTCAGAAGGGAGTCGGGGTGTGGCCATAAGAGAGTCGGGTCGTGGTCAGAAGTGAGGTCACCAGGGCCGTCTTAACCCGCTGGAAAACTTACTCAGGGGCCCCCGGGTATTGAGGCTCCATGCTAATCTGTGTATGTCAAGTGACTGTTTATATCTAATTCATCTGAGCTGGTTATAGTAGGGGCCCCAGCACACTGTTTGCCCAGGGACCTACAAAGCAGTTTAGACAGCTTTTGGGAGTGGTTGAGGGAAGTATGAGCTGTAAAGTGATGAGGACATCAAAGCATCCGAATCCGGTCCTGGGTATAGACAGCACGTATTTGAGCCTCAGGATTCATGGTCGAATAGCTAGTGCTGTTGCCCCGAACTATACAGATGATGATTTTATTTTGCCGCATGTTAGAAAAATATCCCCAACCTTAAGAAGGATTCAAATCTGGGCACCATTACAGCCCTGAATTCTTAACTGTTGAGCCAAGGGCTCCTTTCACAATCAGGAAGTAAAGGAAAATGTTCCACGCCTTTAAGCGTACTAAGCATATGGGGCTAGACCTATATATATATATATTGTAAAACTGAGTTGGCGATTTTGTCAAATTATGCCGGCCGCCTTTACTTTCCATGACTTTACATAGTTCCCATGTAATCTTGGTCGACATGTGAGGTCATTTTTAAAAGAAAAAACTCGGCTTCGGCAGGAGCTGAACACCCGTCTAGCCGCTGCATCACAGACAGCTCCTCTCACAATTGGTGACAAACCAAATCGAATTTTTTTGTTTTTTACAGTGAGGAGAACAGCTGCAACAGGGGATGTAACTGCAGGGACAACAGTTACTTCCCCATCTGTGGAGACGACGGCAGGACCTACTACTCTCCTTGTCACGCCGGCTGTCTCCAGGCGGAGCATGGGGTAGGTGACGATATCTGTATGAGTACCATGTGTGTATGTGTGAAGTAGTTGCCTGTGTGTCTGTTTTCGTGCCTTTTTGCGTATACGTATTAACAGTGGCTCTGTCTGTGATACCTATTGTAACAAATGGATCTGTCTGTGATACCTATTGTAACAAATGGATCTGTCTGTGATACCTATTGTAACAAATGGATCTGTCTGTGATACCTGTTGTAACAAATGGATCTGTCTGTGATACCTATTGTAACAAATGGATCTGTCTGTGATACCTATTGTAACAAATGGATCTGTCTGTGATACCTATTGTAACAAATGGATCTGTCTGTCATACCTATTGTAACAAATGGATCTGTCTGTGATACGTGTTGTAACAAATGGATCTGATCTGTCCACGATGTGTGTTGTAACCAGTAGCTCTACCCAGGGGCGCTGACACACACAACAACTTGGGGCTGGGGGACAATCCCTCTAACAAGGTTTCTAGCGAGGGGATCTAGGGGTTTCAGACTTGTTTAGATGCTTCATTATTTTAAAAAAATCAATAACGTCAATCTGCTGCATGCCAAGAAATACAATTAAAAAAAAAATAAAGGACCCCTTTCCACGCCATCAGGCGAATAAGGCATATAGGGCTAGACCTATATTTTTATAAACCAATCGGCACAAGACGGGTGATGTGGTCAACATTACTCCACAATACGTGAAAAAATTCTGTACGTATAAAGACAAACTTTAATTTTGAAATTCTTTAAATGGTCGCCCCCCCCCCCCCCGAGGAGGGGCGTAGGGGCGGGGGGAGAGGGCGACTTAGCTCTATAACAAATTACTTTTCTATTTAGGGAGGTGTGAGGGAGTCTGATATATGTGTGCCTTCATGTTCTGGCGCCCCTATAACCAGGTTGTCAGAGCCACCACCCCACCCCACTCTCCTCGCTTTTTTATACCTTTATTTTTATTTTTCATTCAGCACAAAAGTGATAGCAACGACAACAGTTAATAGTTTGAGCCATCCACAGGGACCTAGGATATTATCAGGCCCCAAATTAGCCCCTCGTCCTGTCTCCCTTTTCTCGCCGCCATTTGTTTTCTTTGCATTGACTCGTCTCTCTGTTGTCCGTGGATTCCTCCATTCCATTCTGTCATGAGGAATCCTGTCAGTCTCACGCAGTCAAGCACCTTTGGCTTCTATCATCACCCTTTTGTTTTAGGGGTTCTTTAAGATATCCCCATTTCCTCATCTGATTTGTTTCCCATTTCACTGCCTGCCTGTTGAATCTTTGCCCGATTGTCCTCACGATGTACCCGGTGTTTCACCATCTTCTTTGGAATAAATTATGATCAGTGTTTTATTTATACAACCAGGTGTACCAGAACTGCTCCTGTATACTCGGAGGGCAGGCTGCTCCAGGCGTCTGCGACCAAGACTGTCCCCAACTTTATGGCTACGTCGTGGCAGCGGGTCTGCGGAATTTCAGCTTTATGCTGTCACTAGTTGCTGTCATGATCGTCTACATGAGGTATGTCCGTGATCATAATGATCATCGATGTGGTGTTGAGATTAATTTATTCTAATGAAATAGTTGCAAATAAAATATAAAAAAAAAAATGCCTAGAACTCTAGGTCCACGTACAAGAGAGCCTGTTTCGAGTCCACAGTTAGGGTTATATAAATTTTAGGGGAGGGGGAGAGTTGGCTGTCGGGGCAACAACAACAACAACAACAACAACAAACCAACCTGCACGACACTAGCTATGCAACCATAACCCCCCCCCCCCCCAATTCATCGCCCCGTCCTACGCCAGTCATTAGTGATTACTTAACGTTCTTAAGCAATCAAGTATTTGCCTAGAATTACTTTCCATCAGCATTTAAAGCAGTTAAAGTGTATCCTCTACTCAAAACTATACCAGTAGACAGTTACTGGTAAAATTGGAATTGGAACTCTTCGCTGGCTGCTGAAGATAGGGACCCAGCGCTTATGTGAGTGTCCCGAGTGCTATGTTATCCACTTTCAGCATTCAACATTCAGTTGACAACAACTCTTGGGGTAATTACAGACCCATTGCTGTCCAATCGTCACTATGATAACCATTATAGAAACACGTACATAAAATTATACTGCAGCGTTTAACTGACAATAATCGATAGTTAATCAAGATTCAGACTTATATATTCCTTTCAGCTGCCTTGACAAAGTGACTGACAACTGGCATTGTAAAAACAACAATTATAACATTTGTGGAACTGTTTTTGTGTACTTTGAGAAAGTCTTCGATATGGTAGATCATGATATTCTAATTAATAAATTAAACACCTTGAGAACTAACGATAATTTAGTGCCCATACTTGTCCTGGAGGGAGTCGCAGTGGCGAAGCCACTAGACGCGCGCCGCGGATCGGAAGGTCGTGGGTTTGCTCCCTGGTGGAGCCGGACTTTTTTTCAAAAATGATCTTGTCCCAGGTCGACCCAGCCTTGAGTGGGTACCGGATGCAGTTCTGAAAAGTAGAGGCGGCCGGCGTTATGCTGACCACATCACCCAAATGTGCCGTCGGTCTATACAATAAAGGTCTAGCCCTATATGCCCTATACGCCTAAAGGCGCGGAAGAGGGTTGTTTACATACTTGTCCTGGACGGAACATCAACGTCAGTCAGTCTGTTCGACCTTCGCGCCACACAGACTGAGAACCAAAGACAACTCCTTCGCCGAATGTAAATTCTGACGGACAATCTTCTTCAGTTTTACAGATCTGGTTGATTTATGTGCAGACTGTTGGTTCCTCTCCTCTCACGCAGATGCACTCCGACTTCAAAGGAAACGTCTATCCCATCTAGGTTGGCCAGATCCCCAGGTGGGAACCCGTTTCTAGGCTTGCTGTGGAGAGCTGTAAATAGGTCTCGACTAAGAGCCCCAGTTCTGCTGTCCTTCCTCCACGTATGGTTCAGCAGATCTGCATCTCGGCCCATTGACCCCAGCATCTGCTAGCTATCCCAGAACTCTATTGATCGCAGCCATCGCCAGCATCATACTTGAGGTTTTAGCTGGACCTTTGTGGTCAACCGTGCCAAAGTATGGCTAATTCTTACACTCAAACAATAGACTAGATACAGTTTAGTAACACACCTAGGAATATTGTTGCTGTGCCTACAGTAATAAACCTGTTCCATTGTCTCTTTTGTTCATTTATCTGTATACGAAATTGTCACTACCGTCTGTGCGGCGTCCGCGGTTTAGGCGTTGCGAGTCCGACTCGTAATTCCAACATACCGCGATTGAAACCCACTGCTGGCTACATGGATTTTGATCATGGTACGGGGTGTCGCAGGTCGACCCAGCCTAAAGTGGGTACCAGTATGTATGACCTGGGGAGGTGAAGACGGCTAGCGTAATGCTGACCACATTACCCACCTAGTGCCGATTGGTCTGTAAAAATATGGATGCTTTTCCCATATACCCGATGCGCCTAAAACGTGAAAAGGGATCTTTACTTTACTCACTTACTCCCGTCTGTCTTTTCGTTTTGTTTTATCCTTCAATTTAACAGTTTCTATCCCTGCCAAACGTGTGAGTCTTTTATTTAACAGTGTTACGCACGCACCAACATATATAGATACACACATACAGTCACATTCACAATCATACTTACACGTAATGTTTACATTGTTATTACAGGTGTGTTCCTGATAAAGACAAATCTATGGCTCTTTCCGTGTCCCCATTCATGACGACACTTTTTGGTAATACACCTGTCCTTTCGTACGTGTGTCACATTATTTCAGACTCGACGAAAGTACTAAAAACAACATAAATGTGCATGTAAAGCTCAAAAGAGGAAAGGGTAAAGGGGCGCACAAATACAATTGAATGTTTCGACCAAAGTTTTTATCAACCGTCAAAACTTTCAAATTTATATGTAGGCGTCTTTTCTATTTCTTCTGTTAATCTTTCTGGTCACATTTATGTTTACTGATGTATGAAGCGGAAACACGGAGAACAACTAAGGCAGTTACTAATAAACTACAAACATTCATTATTGGTGCCTGCGCAGAATTGAGGGAATTAAATGGTTTTATAGAATTACACGAAGAGACAGAGTCACAAACGGCACATTAGAGACAAAGTTGGAACAGGAGCATGCATGAAACTTATTGAAAGACAGAGAATGAAGTTGTTTGGCCATTTAGTAAGAATGCAACCGGATCAGATTGCCTATAAGGCCTTTTACAGTAGAACATCGGGAAGAAAGGCCAGAGGAAGACCCAGGAAAAAATGGATTGATGGAGTAGCTGAATACGGCCAGAAGATCCAGAAAACTGTCACTCAAATCACGCGAGAGGCACAAAACAAATATTTTAAACCACGACACTGGGCTGCAACCCGGTAAAAGTGAAGAAGACAATAGATAGATAGATAGAATCACTAATGTAGAGCTTTGGGAGAAAATTAAACAAGTTCTAGTGGACCAAGAGGTGAAGAAAAGACGCTGGTGTTGGATAGGACACACGTTGCGAAAACCTGAGAACAATAGAATTTCTATGCACTGGAAACCACACGGCATAGAAATAAAGGTAAACCAAAGAACAAACGGAGAAGGGAGCTAGAGAGAAGTTAAACAGATTGAGAGGACATGGGAAGAGCGGCATGCGATAGCGAGGGATAGAAGGACTTGGCGTGAGTTGGTTGAGGTTCTATGCTTCACTGGGGGCTAGAAAGGAAAAAGAAGTACTTAAAGTCATCACATTGATTACAGTTACCCCACATTTACGTCATCTTAGAGGAAAGGCAAGATGGATAGACAATGAGACTCAATGGGTTATCAGAACGGAAACTCGCGGCGTCCGTGGCATAGGCGTTGCAAGTCCTACTCATATTCCAACGTACCGCGATCGAAACCCACTGCTGGCTGTGTGGATTTTTATCATGGTATGTGGTGTCGCAGGTCGACCCAGCCTAAAATGGGTACCAGGATGGCTGTCTTGGGGAAGTAAATCCATCTAGTGCCTATGGTCTGTAAAAATATGGGCGCTCTTCCCATATGCCCGATGCGCCTAAGGCGTGAAAAGAGATATTTATTTTACTTTCTTACTAGAACGGGAACTCTGAGCTTGCTGTTGAAGATGTGGATGAAGCGCTTATGGTGATATCCTGAGTGCTAGGATATCGTCTGCTAACTCTGCTATTTGACACTTTCTCATGGAGGATATGGCAAATGTGATTGGAGCTGAGGTCACATGTGAGATGCCTTACTGTATCAAGGCTGGGATACTCCTGCGTTCATCCGAAGATGTAATTGCGTTGTGCTCGTTTAAATCATAGCTGCGATATTTGCTCCTTTCGGCCGACACATCCGACTTCTGCAGGCATTTGTTGACCGGGTTAGCCTTGCCAGTATATCAAGACTGGGATACAAAGGTGCTGATCCACTGGTGCTGGTGCTACACCAGAGCCCGGGTTCACACAGGAACAGACCCCCGGACCCCACCCACACAGCTGGTCACATTGTTTGCCAGACCTTTTCCTCTAGACCCCCCCCTCCCCCCAAAGGAATTTTATAGTAAGATACAACAAGGTAGACGCTCTTTCAAGATGGCCAGGAAAAATCCCCGCTTCAAGTACACCCTATAGGCATCACTTAAAGTCTTACGTATAAACTCTGACACTAGGGGCGGGGAGGGGGGGGGGGGACGCTGCACAAGACCGGGCTGTTTGGTGAACGTCTACCCGTAGAGACTCAGCGACATGTAAGGTATTTAGAGCAAGTGCAGTTAAACAGGTAATACAGGCTAGAAAGACGCTTGTACAGGACCTTTACCTGCAAACACTGTTCCCTTTATTCATTGTTCTAGATCCTTCTGGGCTCCTATTGGCCTTATCTCTTTGAGTCCCAGACGGTTTAGCATCAAAAGCCCAAGGCGTAGTCAAAAGAGACGTAAAATTGGCGCATCTTGCGTTCATTGGGCTTCTATGTAGGAACCTATGAACGTATGATGCTTTCCTTGGGACAGAAAGAGTTATAAATCAGTCCCAGACTCACGGACATGCAGCTATAGTTTGATGATAGATGACAAAAAGAGAGCTCTTTATCTCTTGTCATCGACGAACAAGAACAACAAGAACAACAACAACAACAACAACAACAACAACAACAACAACAACAACAAACCTCTTTACGGTCATCCTAAAAATGAATTCTGAAACCGGGAAATAGCTAATGTATTTGATCGACCTTTTTCTTCAAATTCAAACAGCATCTGTGTAAGCAGCAAGGAACCAAAAGTCTGCACACACAAAAAGCCACACCTGTAAAATAGATGTGCACGTAAAACTCAAGTCCTAGAATAATGCTAAAGCCCAGAAATGGACGAACAACCATGACTTTCCGCTTGAGTTTACAACAGGTGAACGTGAAAAAGAACACAAGAACGACTTTTCAATGGTTACAAATCAGGCACGCAGATCTATGTTACATTCGGCCCTACGATTCGGCCCTACTATTTGGCCCTACTTTTCGGCCCTACTATTCGGCCCTACGATTCGGTCCTACTATTTGGCCCTACTTTTCGGCCCTACTATTCGGCCCTACTATTCGGCCCTACTATTCGGCCCTACCAAACACTCATGTGTCATATTCCAACTGCATTTTCTTTTTTAATTTTACAACGACTTTTATAAGGAGGTCAAGTCCATTGTAGCTTTTTAAAAAGTGACATACCTCTCCAGACGACAATATAAGAAGTGATGACGTAAACAGGAGTGACTGCTGTCTGGCTGGTTTCCAGAACTACTTAATACAATACAAAGTGTGACTGGAAAGCCTAACAGCCGGAAAGGAAAAGATGTGCACAAACACTACGATCGGTTCACTTTGTCAACCGAGCTCTAAATATAACACAGACAGTGACTGGACAACTCCACACACAAGACAACAGAAAATATGAACAGCAGCAAGGTCAACGGTAAAAAGTTGACTTATTGTTGCACCTAGATTGACTAATCACTGTAACAAAGTTGATTTATCATTGTATCAAAGCTGGCTGATCGTCGTAACCACCGCCAGCTCTAGATTTATAATTAATAGTAATAACTCCAGATGGGCGTGGTCGTAACAAACCTGTCTGTCAATTTGACAAAGTTTACTGTCATTGTAAAAAAGCTGACCTACCACAGTAACAAATTTGACTATTACTGTAACAAAACTGATTTTTCAATGAAGCTAAATTGATTTATCACTATAATGCCTGGCTCGCTAGCGTAGTTGGTTCGATCTGACTTTGCGGCGACTGGGTGACGAGCCTCTTGTGGTCCGGGTTCACGCCTGGGGGTAGGCAGAAAGGCCAAATTTCTCTCAGATTTAAGGTACCTATCATGGAATCAAGGCCGAAGGATTGCGATATCCATAGTTCCGAGCCAAAGCATAAACAACTCATGGTTTCTGGATACTTTTTTACAAAAAAATCACTATGATAAAAACAAACCAAATGACTTTTGACGTTTTTTTTTTTTTTTTTTGTAAATGTGTTATTTAGTTATTTTTGCATTCAATTCTCGACATTTTCGCAGGTTTTCTGCTGGCGCCAATCGTCTTTGGCAAAATCATAGACAAAACCTGCCTCCTTTGGGACATCAAGTGTCTCTCCAGGGGGCGCTGTCTTCTTTATGACAACAACCAGTTCCGGGTTGAGTTCCACGGGTATACAGCCCTCGGCTTCAGTGGTGCCTTGGTGTTTGCAGTGATTGTGTACCTGTACGCCAGGTGGACCGGGTGTTTGGACGCCGTTGCTAGTGAGGACGGAGCTGGTTTGAATCCTACTGGTAATGACGACAGTGCTGCAGGCATTGTAATATTGGATCCGGTAGTCAAGAAAAGGTCAAAGGAACGTAACATGGAAAATAATCGTATATAATGTTTGAACAGCAGTGTAGAGGCTCAATAAAAGCATATCCAGTGCTGGTATCTCTTGTATGTGAACTTGTCTTCTGTGAGAGATGATGCTCTGGAAAGAGACACAAAACAACAGCAGCCAGAAGCTGGCCCTTAAGGATGATAAGCGGATGTACAAAGACCATCAGATGTATATTATTCTTTTCTTCTTCTTAACGTCCTATTCTACCGCTTCAGTTGTCGAGGGAGACATAAGGTTGTGTTTCTTGCTCTTCTTGTTCACCTCAGCCGTAGACAATCGTACTGTTGTAGCGTTTCTCTAATGTTATCTGTCTATGTTGTTCTTGGTCTACCTTTTGCTCCCCGGCCTTCTCTTTTATGTGTGCCGTGTATGGTATGCAATCACAAGACATTTTCCCTAAGTGTTCAGGCCATTTGATGTGCTCTTTTTATGTAATCTACAATTGATCCTGTGCAGATTTTTTTCTTTTATGACTTTTTTTGTTACTTTTATTTCTTTTTCTCACTCCTGCAGCACTAATTTTTCCGAGGTTACTAATGTTATTTTATGATCAGAGTTGAGTTTCCGTTGCTAGAATAGGGTTGGAATCAAAATACTGTGTATACGATGTTTCTTTGCACCGATGGGGATTTTTTTTTTTTTTTTAAAGAAACCTGGAGATGGAGGTATCTGTTTCTGTGTTTGCAGAGGGTTGGTAAACTGACCCAAATACTCATTGTATAGTAATATCAGTTGTAATCACAGCCCAAAAGGTCTGGGCTCAAAGTCAAGCAACAAGGATACAAACTGCTTTATTATACGACTTATGAAATAGTGAAAGTACACTCTGGAAAGGTAAATGAACGCTTTATAACCCAATTATAAGCCTAAATGTTAAATAGGCTCTATTTTATTGATTATTACTGCTTTCACTATGCTTGCCTGCTGACCCGAAGGTTTTGGGTTCGACTCTGCATCAAGGTCGATGTTCACAATTGGCCAGGGGCGCTGAGGTCAGTACAGCAAACATGGGCGCCAGGAAATGTCTTGCAAAGTAGCACAACCAGCGGGATTTTGAGTAAAACACAATATTTTCTATGCCCAAGGAACAAAATACTAGTTTAACAGTATATTACTAATAAAAACACAGATATTCTTGTAATAACGCTGAGCTGAATGTTTTATATATATTTATATAATAAATGTTTCATTTACTAGTCTTTGCTACGTCAGTTGTTGTTATTGGCACATTTAGAGAGCCTAGAGCAGCTCTTTCCGTCTGCCTGTCGGAGCTTCCCGCCTAGTGCAGCTCTTCCCATCTGCCCGTCGGAACTTCCCGCCTAGAGCAGCTCTTCCCGTTTGCCCGCCTGAACTTCCCGCCTAGAGCAGCTCTTCCCGTTTGCCTGTCGGAGCTTCCCGCCTAGAGCAGCTCTTCCCGTTTGCCCGCCTGAACTTCCCGCCTAGAGCAGCTCTTCCCGTTTGCCTGTCGGAGCTTCCCGCCTAGAGCAGCTCTTCCCGTTTGCCCGTCGGAGCTTCCCGCCTAGAGCAGCTCTTCCCGTTTGCCCGTCGGAGCTTCCTGCCTAGAGCAGCTCTTCCCGTCTGCCTGTCGGAGCTTCCCGCCTAGAGCAGCTCTTCCCGTCTGCCTGTCGGAGCTTCCCGCCTAGAGCAGCTCTTCCTATCTGCCCGTCGGAACTTCCCGCCTAGAGCAGCTCTTCCTGTCTGCCCGTCGAAGCTTCTCGCCTAGAGCAGCTCTTTCTGTCTGCCCGTCTGTCGGAGCTTCCTGCCTAGAACAGCTCTTCTCGTCTGCGCGTCTGTCGGAGCTTCCTGCCTAGAACAGCTCTTCTCGTCTGCCCGTCTGTCGGAGCTTCCCGCCTAGAACAGCTCTTCTCCTCTGCCCGTCCGTGTAAGCTTCCCGCCTAGAACAGCTCTTCTCCTCTGCCCGTCCGTGTAAGCTTCCCGCCTAGAACAGCTCTTCTCCTCTGCCCGTCCGTGTAAGCTTCCCGCCTAGAACAGCTCTTCTCGTCTGCCCGTCCGTCGGAGCTTCCCGCCTAGAACAGATCTTCTCGTCTGCCCGTCCGTCGGAGCTTCCCGCCTAGAACAGATCTTCTCGTCTGCCCGTCCGTCGGAGCTTCCCGCCTAGAGCAGCTCAGGTCAACCAAACTCAACACTGGCACCAGGAAAATTCCCTTGAAGTAAAAACAGCCGGTATGATATAGACCACTGATTAAAACAAATAAAAGCAACAGGAAACCAAGGGGTATAACAAAACGTTTGGTGACAGTCAAAAGTGGCTATGCCATCTGTAAACGGTCATTATGGCGGCACCTTGTTTATCTGCACCGTGATGTCACATGTTTCACAGTTTTGACAACCTTAACACCACTATTTACAGGCTACAAAACAAAGGCGTGCTTACTGCAATAATATCACACGTTAAATTGCCACCTGATGATGGTATGAAGCACAAGGCACACACTTCCTAGCTCCAGCGATGAGTCTTGTTATTATTAAGTACAAAATACATTGGACATATTCTTTCAATGCAGGAAGTAAACGGTCACCCTAGTATTGCCTGCTTGCTGGGGGAAGAGGCACTGGCAGGGGAAGTTAGCTTTCTTTCCATTTTTTCTCCAGGTAATTCAAGTGTATTGGGAAACGAACAGGCAGACAGACTGGCTAGTTCTGTACCACTTGGTGGTAAACTGTTCTTTGACAAGCTAGATGATGAGAGAGCCCTTTGAGAACGAGTGAACAGTGCGAAGGCACAGATAGACTATTCCGGTCTGAGGAGAATGGCGCTGCCAGGAGTTACCGGGGGATCTGGCCGACGCCCAAGGGAAAGGCGAGACAGATATAAAATCAGACATTTAATGGTTCCATCGGAATTGGAACTCTTTGCTAGCTCCTGAAGATTGGGACGGAGCGCTCATGGGAGCGTCCAGAGTGCTGTGATGTCGATTCCTAATTCAACATTCAACAATCACCCACATTTTTACGACTTTTATGTGAAACCCTATGTACTAAGTGTCGGCTCTGTGACTAAGTCAATGCGAACGCTTCGTAATGCCGGGATGCCGGGTTCGATCCCAGCTGCGTGCCATGCGCCTTGAGTTGGTTTCGACAGTTTAATCAAGAAAACAATGGCAAACTACTGGATGTAAATTTGCCTGAAATAACCACACAACAGTCAGGGGCTCTTGGGATTGGTTCTGCAACGTCCTGTAAAGGATACGCAACTAACCTATGTACTAAGTATTAACTGGTCTATACAGATATGTATGGGTCTAGTACCCTATTTCAGATGTGTCCCACTGCAGGAATGTTGAATGTTGAATCAAGAATCGACATCACAGCACTCGGGACACTCCCACAAGTGCTCTATCCCCATCTTCAGCAGCAAGCGAAGAGTTGCAATTCTGATGGCACCAGTAACTGTCTGATTGTATATCCGTCTCATCCTTCCCTGAGTGTTGAGCGTCGGCCAGATCCCCTGGTAACTCCTCGCAGCGCCATTCATCACGGCAGGAAAAAAAAAACCGCCCAGTACTCACATTACAAAATATACAAGACTGGGTGCTCTGTATACACGCACATCTCAAGGGTAAGTCGGATATCTACAACACGCCATGTGTAAGTAACATCATCATCATCATCAGGTGCCTTGCCCACTGGCGTGGGCGATCATGCCTCTCCATAATCTGCGATCTCCTGCAGCATGTATCAGTTCGTGTGCCGACACACCACCATGCCATGCAACAAGACTGTCAAGCATCTTCTCTCGTTGTCTTCCTCTATCCCTCCTTCCACAGATCTTTCCAGAGGTATAAGTAACGTACAAGTAAAATGCCCGTTTTCACTCCTTTGTTTAGTTTTCACAAATTAATTTTCACCGCTTTGACCTAGGATCTTGAGGCATATTCATTAGCATGACGGCTCCAGTGTAGACATGTCTTAGTGTTTTTATAGTGGCTTATTACCTTCAGTCTTAATTAGACAGATTAACTTGACTGGTATTAACTATAAAAAATGTATATATTTAAAATTATTTAATTACTTCAAATTTAATCTCTTGCACTTCATTGGAACGTATACAAACAAGTACCGACATTTTCGTCTCTTCTTTTCTGCCACCACTGTCTTATTATTATGCATTGCCACCACACCTGAGGCTCATACCGCAGACCTGAACAGTTCCAGACCCTTCGAGGGCGGTAACTGACTGACTTTCTACCCCACCAGGACATCACACAATCGACAAACACCCGATGACACAAAGTGCCACCATGTGGATGAGGATCACCGTGGAGAGGTCACAGAAACCGCGTTCAGCCTTTGGGCCATATTTATGGCCTGGCTATATTGCAGCCCCTAGCAAGAGTCAGGGTGGAGCTTCAAATAACGAAAACTTTCATCCTAAAAAAGGACGGCAGATAAAATATTAGCAAAAATAGAGGGCGGTAACGCTGACTTTAGGGAACAGTGGCATAGCAAGACGGACAGATGCTAACTACAATAATAACAAATACACACAAACACACACACACGCGCATAAATAAATGTGTAATATATTACTACTTTGAACTCTGTTGTCACAATTCAACTCACCCTCACTCCGTGTCGTTCGTCTGCCACAGCACGTTATGTCTAGTCACCAGTGCGGTGAAGCGAACCTGTCACCTAGTTTTTACAAGATTAAAATACCACAAGAAACTATCCATTCATTGCGAACGTTATCTGCCGACTATCATTAATGATGTGTATGTCAAGCCTAGTGCATTAATTAACATTAAGTGTATGTGATATAGAAGACAGGCTGGTGGACAGGGCGCTGGGATCTGGTACCGAAGACCCGGGTTTGATCTTCATTCAGTACGGTATGCAGATGCGTGTGTATTCTTTGCAAAGGAGAAAAGGGGAAGACGCGTGCCTTCGCACAACCGTGCGTTCAATTTGCTCATGTCCTTAGTTGCCTTCATTCATTTATGATCTCTTTGTATTATCATGTGTCAGGACTCGCAGTGTATTCATTTACGCCATTCTTTCCTGTAAAATCAATTCAATATCATGGATGGAATACAATCCAGCCGCTCTGGCCTCTCTCATCAACGTTTGTCTCAGGGTTTCTAATGTGCGTCCTTGCCTCCATAATCCATTTGTTTCCCATTGCAGTGCCTGTTTGACGATTCTCTGCTGGTTTCTTCTGGTTGCTGGCTCCTCCAGTGTAGCGCCACCTATTTTAAATCTATTGGTTATGAGTTATGAGTTAGATTATCTCCACAGCACTCCAGACAGATCCATAGGCGCTCAGATTCTCCTCTCAACATATTCATCAGCGTCGCGCGGTTGATAGTGCCAGTTCTATGTTTCTTAACAAGACTTCGTGTGCGTCCAGTGTGCTTCTCATGCTTGGCTGTGCCGATCTTGATTCCAAATTCTCTTATTCTTAGCAGTAATGTGCACACGTTGCTTCGAAAATTCTCAGAACACCCTATCTCTCTAAAGGGCAATGACAATGTCAGCGTGATCCATTGGCCTGACTTCTTTAATTAATGCAGCACCTGCCAGTCTATCAGCTCTTTAATTGCAAACAACGCCTGCATGCCATGGGAGTAATATAAAAGGGAACTGCACACACCAAAGAATTTTGCAATGACTCAAACCACTGTCTGCGTAACCAGCCTGCCTCGACCCGCCGGATCATGCTCAAATAATCACTCAGCACACACACTTGGGGGAATAGTCGTGTGATCCCAGCCACACGAAAGCCTGTGTCACCGCCATCACCTCCATCGTCATGCTGCTGGTAAATCTATTGGTACTAGTGGTTGCCCAGACATTTTGCTTTTTTCTTCACTCCTTTAGGGTTCATCCCATTTTATTTCCATAATTTGGTACTTAATTTATAACTTACCCCTGACGTCACGACTACGTCATGGGAGACAATCCCAGAAATTCTAGGGTTTTCAGGTTGTAGTTTCTCGCGATTTATCTACAGCCAAGTTTATTGTTAGGGTAAGGGTTAGGGTTAGGGTTAGTGTTAGGGTTAGGGTTAGGATTAGAAGACACTAGATGAACATTCAACCAAAAAAAAAAAAAAAAAAAAACACCAAACAACAGCACATTTGCACCCCTTGAAATAATGGACTGTCAGGTCAGCTGTGGATTTTCCACGGGGATTTCGTGTTTGGGGTACGTTATAAATTAAGAACCCATAATTTTCCTCAGACACTTGCTTGCGATGGCGTTTGACTTTCTTTCCATGTCTTCAGTGCTAGTCCAACTTGCACTTGCTTTGTTAAAGGTGATATAACATTACACCTAGCCGCTTTGTTGTTGTAAACACAGGCCGTAAGTAAGTAAAGTAAGTAAAGGACCCTTTTCCACGCTATTAGGCGTATAGGGCATCAAGGCCTAGACCTAAATTTTTATAGACCAATCGGCACAAGATGGATGATGTGGTCAGCATCATGCCGACCGTCTTTACTTCCCGGGACTGCACCCGGTACCCACTCAAGGCTGGGTCGACCTGGAAGTCAAGGTCATTTTAGACAAAAGTCTGGCTCCACCAGGGAGCGAACGCACGACTTTCTGCTCCGCTGCGAGCGTCTAGCCGCTCCGCCACGGGGACTCAATACAGGCAGTATTATATATTTACTGTCAGAGATGTAACATCTGTCAGCTGCAAACAATAAAGAGCCATTTCATTATATCACAAAGCCAATGTTTTATGTTCTGGAAATGGTTCATGTGATCATGTCTATTTACAAACGAGACATAGCGAACATCGTTTTTGGCCATTCACTTTTCAGATGGTAAGTTTCTCATTATGTTTTTTTTTCCACTTCAGTGATGCTAATTGAGTCGTTGTTATTTCAGATATGACTGCCGGAAAATATGGGGGATAGGCTGGTTTACCAATTTTAATCGTAGCAAGTGTTTTGTCTTTCAATAATTGGTCGTTGCATTTTCCTCCCAATGTTGACTGAAAGGATACAGTTTTTTCACAAAGCTTCTGAGTTAAGTGCGTGGCGCGACACTGTAAGCTGTGAATTATATTTGGAGTGACAGTCGACTGTATCCAACATGATGTATGTTGTGGTTTGCAAATTTAGAAAATGGCTGGTGGCCTGTTGCCAGAGAACTGGTGGTGCCATGAGATTAATCACTAGTGATCTGTTTCAACTGCTGCTTCTATCGATGATGAACTGAATTGTTAGTGTCGGACTGGTTGAGTTGTCACTTCTGACAGCTGCCTTGTGCGGTCTGTGTCCCTTTCTTCCACACGGGACAGTGATGGACATTCTGTGTGGTTTTCGTTGGCACATGAACAGAGCAACCAAGCGGTGACATGTTTGCTATGAAAGTGCGATTACCTGATTACTGAATATCATAAATGTTGAAAAGTTGATTTTTCTTCTAAGGACATTCCGGTGTGTAGGCTGATTGATTAGCTGCAGCTGGGCCTTTGAATGGTGAGCTACTTTATAATAAATCGGGCGTGGGCAAGGCTCTCTGCGATCAATTGAAATGTGCAACACAAAAGACAGCATCCGTATCAGGAGAGAATGATCCAGCTGAGACTAAGCAGAGAGTCAGGACCAATGAGGCTAACACTGACACCATATGTAATCTGGTAATCTTAGTTTCAGCCTCATAGCAAACGGGTTACCCCATAGTGACTCTGCTCCTGTGCCAACGAAAAACACATAAAATGTTTATCACAGTTCAAATGAAATCCGCAGCTCAGAGTGTGACGCCATCCACTCAACGAAACTATATCCTTCCAGTCTACAAATGGAGCAAAAATGCAACGGCCACCGTCTGGCAGAAGCAAAAAAAATTTGCCACGGCTAAAACAAAGTGGCCGTGCCTAGCGTCAATTTTGACCTGAAGCATTATGTGAGGGTTGATAAACGGTCACCCCAACAGTACCCTCACAATTAGCTGGGGAAGGGACTTAGAACATCACATCCACCAGCAAGCGTCGCCCCTCCAACGACCTGACTTTATGTATGGGAACTCTTCTTCTACTGAGAAAGAGGACGGGGCACGTACGGGAATGTACCTAGTGCAGTAATGTCATTTCTGGACTCATTCATTCATTCGTTGCAGTGGCAGATAGACTAGCTGGTTCTGCACCACTTGGTGGTAAACTGATGCATCACGAGGGAGATGTTGTAAGGGTCTTTTGAGATCTGGCCGACGCTCAACACCCAGCATATAGGCGAGACAAATGTACAATGAGACTGTTACTGGTACAACTGAAGTTGAAACTCTGCGTTTGCTGCTGAATATTGGGACGGAACGCTTAAGGAAATGTCCGGAGTGCTGTAATGTTGATTCCTAATTCATTCATTCAATAATTTCTGTCTTAGAGTTCATTCTTTCAGTAATATTAAAAAAAGTATTAGGACCCTTTTACACAGGGCATACAGGGCCAGAACTTTATTTTTTATAGACCAGTCAGCACTTGGTGGGTCATGTGGTCGGCATCACGCCGGCCGCCTTTACTTCCCGGGACTGCACCCGGTACCCACTCAAGGCTGGGTGGACCTGGGAGTCAAGGTCATTTTTGAAACAAGTCTGGCTCCGCCAGGAAACGAACCCAGGACCTTCCGATCCGCACGCCAGCGTCTAGCCGCTACGCCACGGCGACTCCCTTTCAGTACCATACCGAACATTAAACTTTTTTTTTTAGTTATCCCAGGGATAATATCGTGTTATATTAACCCTTTGTTTCAAAATTATTTGTTTAATTATTTCTATCCCAGACTCTCTATGTTAAAGTTATTCACACCCTGAAAAAATGTATTTTTGTTTGAAAAGGTCATCGCCTTGAGATAAAAGAAAACAAAGTGAAAGTAAGCCATACGTAGGATTGAAAAAAATAGGGGGCATTTTTATGCATGCTTGCACATTCAACATATAGTATTAGTTCTACATTTTCTTAGACCAACCGGCAGTCGGTGGGTGACCAGATCAGCATTATGGCCTCCGTATTTACTTTGCAGGACATTATCTGGTATCTATGTCAGAAAGGAGTTGATCTAAGTTGAGTCAAGAATTGACATCACAGCACTAGGGGCATTCCCATGCATGCTCCGCCCTCATCTTCAGCAGCCAGCGCAGAGTTCCAATACTGATGGTACCGGTCACAATCTGGTTATATGTCCGTCTTGTCTTTCATGTGAGTGTAGTCAGCCGGCCAGACCCTCTGACATCAGGAAGGATTGACATAGGAATCGATGTCCATTTTTAAACCTGTATAGAAACATGTTTCTATGCTGATTTGAACCTTAGACCTTCGAGCCAGCGGGCAGGTTCAAAACTTATTTTTGCTTGTCTGGGACTATATCATCCTACTCATCATTTCTACTTCTGCCCTTAAGCGGCGTGGGCAGGAACAGTTTGCGATCCATTGCTAGATGGGCAGCATTGGCTATTGTGATTCTGTGTCAGCGGAGAGCTCTTTAATGCCATCAGTCCGTTTTCTTCCAGGGCGACCTCTTGCTTTCACGTCGAATGTTTTCATGTCTAGCGCCTGCGTTGGTAACTGTTCTGGCTGCATTCTTACTAGATGTCCAAACCATTCGATCTTCTGTTTCTCAGTTAATTTGCTACATCGCGTTGTTGCTACAGCCTGTCTCATAATATCATTTATAACTTTGTCTCAGAAAGTTAAACTGGCAGCTTTTCTCAGGCATCTCATTGTACAGGTGTTAATTTTACGTAGGTTAGTTAGTTGCGCATCCTTTACAGGAGGTTGCAGCAATCCTATTATTTTTTTGGCAGTTGTGGTTTTTCCAGGTAAGTTTACGTCCAGTAGTTTGCCATTGCTTTCTGAACGGTCGGCTTCTCGATACCACTGTCGAAACCAACGCAAGGCGCACAGCTGGGATCGAACCCGGCATCCCGGAATTACAAAGCGCATTCGCAACGCCTAATCTACAGACGCCGACCTACGTAGGTTAGCATTTGATAATGTCCAAGTCTGGCACTGGTAGCACAGTATTGGTGTGAATATGCTGTTTATAATCTGTTTCTTGGCTCTGATACTTATGTTTGGATGTCTTAATAAGGGTGTCAGTTGGAATATATGTGCACTGGCTCGTTGTCATCTTGTTTCTATTTCCTGATCTATTCTTCCATCCTACGAGAATATTCTGCCTAGATATTTAAATTCTCTAACTTGATTCAGACAAGTACCATTTAACCTGATATGTAGCGGACTAGGAATTCTGCTGACCTGAGTTCCTCTTCTTCTTTTGTCAAAATCTGCTTGTGCCGCTAGGCGTCGCAGTCTATCAGATGATCGGCAACCGAGCCAGGGCGCGCTCAGTCGCTTCATATGCCGTGATGTTATGAAGTCTCAAGTTGTCCGTGACTCCTTCAATCCATTTTCTTCTTGGTCTTCCCCTGCCTCTTGGTGTTTCGATTTTCATGTTGTATGCTCTTGATGCTGGCATCGTTGGTTCCATTCTCATTAGGTGACCAAACCATTTCATTCTTTGCTTCTCAATAAATTTAACGATGGGTCAGTTGTTGTAGTATATATTTTCATGTTATATCTTCTGCATGTTGAACTGAGCCTGTTCAAATGTTCTTGCCGTGCACTTCCCTTATTATAGAACAGGCACTGATCCTCTGCAAACAGTAGCTCGTTTATTGTGTTTTACGTAGATTAGACTTTGACAATGTCCAGGCCTATCACAGGTAACGCTGTGTTGGAATGAATATGATGTTATCATCTGTTTCTTGGCGCTCACACTTACGTTCGATCTATTCTCCCACCCCACCGAGAATATACTTCCTAGATATCTACATTCTTATATAAATTCTCTAACACGTGACTTAATAATAGAATGGCCAAACTCTTCTTTCTAACCTCCCAAGACACGGATTCTTTGCAAAAGACGATTTTCATTTATTATCTAAAACGAATTGTAACCTGTCCTATTCTGCTCTGTATCTCCGTGAGACATCTTGTCTCTGGTGCTATTTGTGTGTCTGCATACTTATATTTTTGTAAATTATCTTTATTCCCATATTTTTAAAAAAAAGTAAAAAAAAAGACAATTTTCCCCAGCTTGAGGCATATTGGGCATATAGGGCTAGATCTTATTTTATTGACTATTTGGCACTCGGTGGATGATGTGGTTAGCATCACGCCCGACCGCCTTTACTTCCTAGGACTCTACCTGGTACCCATTCACGGCTGGGTCAACCTAGGACTCTACCTGGTACCCATTCACGGCTGGGTAAACTTAGGAGTCTACCTGGTACCCAACCACGGCTGGGTCAACCTAGGACTCTACCTGGTACCTAATCACGGCTGGGTCAACCTAGGACTCTACCTGGTACCCATTCACGGCTGGGTCAACCTAGGAGAAACGGTCATTTTTAAAAGACAGTCTAGTACCGTCAGGACCTGAAGCCAGGACCTCCCGATCCTATTCCCTTATACTTGTCTCTATACAGAAGGTCTTTGTGGCGCAGTAGTCAAGCCGTTTGCCATCTACTCTAGAGGTCGTGTGTTCGTTTTACGGTGTCGTTCAGTTCACCAGTGCAATTTTTATGGACATCGATTGGGATCATCGACCGAAGTTACGGAGTTCGTGCTTTATGCGACTCTCTCTACAGGCGTGTAGTCGTTCAGGGGAGAGAGAGAGAGAGACCTAGTCATATGGGATGAAACCCTGTACAATGATGTCGATACTGTCGACTTCTACTTTAACCTGAACCTGTCTCTATAAAGCATATAGCACAACGACAGTGAGCTCAGAAAGTAAGACCCAGTCACACAATGAGTTTCACAATCTACAAGCCGGTGGCCAAGACAGATCCCGCCAATGACAACGAGCAAACGCCATCCAGTCTAGGAGCTAGCTGTAAGATGGATACACAGTGTGGATTCTGGATGTACCGACCGGCCTGCTTGCAACCTCTGGCAAAAATTGGCGTCTTCTCCGTTCTCTACGGCTTTGCCAGTTTGATGACGCAAACTCTGACTCATTATGTAAACTCTCAGGTAAGTTGTTAGACATACTATGTGAACTCTCAGGTAAGTTGTTAGACACATTATGTGAATTCCCAAGGAAGTTGTTGAACACATTATGTGAATTCACAGGTAAGTTGTTAGACACATTACGTGAATTCTCAGGTAAGTTATTAGACATACTATGTGAATTCTCAGGTAAGTTGTTAGACACATTATGTGAATTCTCCGGTAAGTTGTTAGACACATTACGTGAATTCTCAGGTAAGTTGTTAGACATACTATGTGAATTCTCAGGTAAGTTGTTAGACATACTATGTGAATTCTCAGGTAAGTTGTTAGACACATTACGTGAATTCTCCGGTAAGTTGTTAGACACGTTATGTGAAATCTCAAGTAAGTTGCATTAATACGTTGTGTGAATTCTCATGTAATTTTGTGTAATAGAGAACGTTAATGACCAGGTTGGCTTTTAAACAAATTATGTTAATTCTCAGGTAAGCTGCAGTAACAAATTATGTTAATTCCCTGGAGATTGGTTTTTTGGACTAAGTGAATTCTGCTCTGGCAGACTTTCTCAACATCCAAGTCGGTTGATATGTCATCATTATTAGGTGCCTTGTCAATAAACGTATTCTGTCATGCTTCGCTATCTCAATCGCCAGAATCACTGATCACTTTACCTCTCTTGCCCGCCCCTTGTCTCATTCGTGTGGCCGAACCATCCAGATTTTTGCAGTATCTCTTTGCCTTCCCTTAAAGAAATATAATAGGCAAAGAGCAAGGGGAACACAGCGCAAACTTGGGAACGGAAAAATATCCCCAGCATTTCTTAGCCTCTTAAAACATGGAATCTTATCCGTACGTAGGCGTCTGTGGCTTAGGCGTTGAGAACGCGCTTCGTAATGCCGGGGTGCCGGGATTGATCCCAGCTGCGGGCCTTACGTCATGCGTTGGTTTCGACAATGGTATCGAGAAGCGGACCGTCCACAAAGCAATGGCAAACCGGTGGATGTTAGTTAAATTTGCCTAGAAAAACCATCATTATCATGTAGCAGGTCCTTCGCAGAACGTCGCTCTCATCACAGTCTGCCTGAAAGAAACTCGGTCTCTCGCCAGTTCTCGTATTTTCATACTCAAGGATTCACTTATATCCTGTGCCCATCTTCGTGTCGGTCGGCCCCTGCCCCTCCTTCCTGGTACCATGCCTTCTGCTATACAATTTTTTTCCAATCTATTGTGGCGCTTGATATGACCAAAGTATTTCAGCTTTGAGAAAGAATGCTGTTTATTAGCCAATCTTCCTTGATGTTCAGATCTTTCAAGATGTCAGTATTTCTTATATTCTTTGTTCAAGATATTCTGAGAATCTTTCTATAGCATTTCAGCTCAAAAGCCCCTAATCTCTTTCTTAAGGACTGAGAGATAGTCCATGACTCACATCCGTATGTAGCCACAGGGAAGATGCATACTCTCAAAATTCTCATTTTTTTTTCTCCTTAGACTTTTAAGGCTGTTTAATCTTTGCATTGCTATGGCCATACTCGTTTTAGTTTCTGCTGAAAAGTCTCCCTTGCTGTTTAATATAGAGCCTATATATTCAAAGGTTGTGACCTTTTCAATTTCTTCATCATTTATTTTTTTTTATTTTCTTTTTTGGGTGACAGCCAGTTTTATCTGTGGACATTATTTTCACAACAGCTAAAAAAATTATGGGGTTTGGTTCTGCAACGTCCTGTAAGAGGATTCACAACTAACTCTATATCAGTACAGTCTTGCTGGTTACACATGGCTGGTGATGCAGCCTCGGGTGCCCTATATATACTTTCTCTAGAGGTTGAATGGGGTATTTGGGATCTCCCATGTTGGTTGGTCGTGCAGACAGAGATTTATTAATCTCCGAGTGGTATTGTAAACATCTGTCGCGGCCCAGATGGGACAAATTGATCGATCGATCTTTAGTTGTCTGGGTTTTACCAGAACATTTTGGGTTCAGTAGTTTGCACAGCGCTCTGTCGATATCAAAGCAAGCTATTGGCTGGTCAGTAGACGATTTCGTCGCCGGTCGGGCTAGTATTTGGGTCTGTCGTTTTTAGCCGCATCAACATTGCAGGAGTCCTTTTTTAAGAGCATCTTAGTGGCGTGCAATTCTAAGATATGTTTGTTTAGCGCACATAATTTAGTCACAATTATAACCCAAAGCTCCCCTAGTTAAATCTGACAAAAAAAAATTTTTTTCGCAAAGCAAGCCAGCTGTATATATTACGGTATACATGGTATTTTATCACAACGTCTTTGCAGATTGGACATTCCCATGCGTGCTCAGTCCTTCGATGCAGCAGTCACTCCCAGGTACCTCTACTTATTTTCCACACAAAGCTTTGGTTACAGGAAGCCGCAGTGGTGTAGCGGCTAGGCTCTCGACTGCCGATCCAAAGGTCGCTGGTTCGGGTCCTGACGGAGCCAGATTTTTCTTTCAAAAATAAGTTTGGCTTCCAGATGGACCCAGCCTTAAATGGGTACCAAGTGTATAACCCACCGAGTGCCGATTGTTCTATAAAATTTAAGTATAGCCCTATATGCCCAACACCCCTAACTTCGCGGAAAAGGGTCCTTACCTTTTACCAACCTATTCCCGACAGAGTAGAAGATTTCAATAGCCTATCCATGCTTCTACCCGTATGCACATTACTTAACATCTCGTCGGCTAATTCATTATACTTCACTCCAGCGAATTAACGCAAAGCGGCAAGCTGCCAAATTGCTTGCAACTGAACAGAACCGTGTGGTTCAATATCTCTGCATCAACAGTTATTTTGACTTTATTACAGGTGACAACACTGGAGAGACAGTTTGGCTTCAGTTCATACCAAACCGGCATCATTATGGCAGCCAACGACATCGGGTACCTGGCCTGTGTGTTGTTTGCGGCTTATCTGGCACCTCGGACGCACATTCCTAGGTCTCTGGGTAGGTCATCCATTAAGACACATCGCCTAACGTTATACAAGATTTATTTGTTTATACCATTGTCCGCGGTTACGCAGTAG
>CAJHNH020001545.1:0-12500 GCA_905116865.2 Candidula unifasciata | reverse complement strand
TGTGTGACATCTTCAACATCAGCGGGGATCCTTGTGGGATTGATACAGGTAGGATTATAACGTTGCTGTACTTATTAACTGTTTTGAAAGAAACTGACTCAAGAAGAGAACTGATTGCCCGCATCAGAAAGAGACAATCCACATTGTTTGGTCGTGTGAGCAGAAGGAGAAAACTAAGGTACATAGTAACAGAAGGAAAGCTGGAGGGGAGGAGAGGCAGAAGGAGACTGAGAGAAAAGATGCTGGACAGTTGGAGATCATGGCATAAAGGATCATCTGGATCAGAGTTGACTGAAAGTACAAGAGACAGAAGGTTGTGGATGTACATGTCTATCAACGCCACACGGCATGGACTTTAGGAAGAGGAAGAATGATTAATTAACCTTGTTATATCTGCGTTGATAATGAAGATCCGTTGTAATGTCGACGCTACTTAAGCAGTGAACCGGGTCGATGCTGTCAATGCTCTCAAGGAGACGGGACGGGTAGATGATTCAGGAGACGACGGTGACTCGTCAATCATGACAAGACTAGATGAACTTCACGACGATGTTGCCAGACAAGAACGCTACACAGCTAGCCAAAGAAGATTAGTAAGATAGCACAGAACTGGTGTTATCAGTTGACACAAGCCAAAGGAGATACTCAAGATGGTATTTGAACGCTTTTGGGTTCGTTCAATGTGTGATGAGGATAATGGGTGGATTAATTAATTAATTAGCTCGCTCACTGTGTTTCTATTTTGCTTGTGCTACTTTCACAACAATGAATCTTGTTCAAATCTAATGTTTATAATTGTGTTCAACGAGTATTCGATGTACATATTTGGTATTTTGTATTCGAGATATCTACGCAATTGGTCCCATTAATATTTGGAATAGTATCGTGTTCTTGCCATTTGTGTTATGACTGCGCGCCAAGTTTTGAACAAGCATCTAATGCGCCTCTTGGTAGGTGCTGCATAGATGCTGGTTTTTACGGACTTGGTTATTGCATCTATCCGTCGCTTGAGTGGTCGACCTCTGGGTCTACTTCCATTATGTCTAAGTGACAGGGTTCTCTGTGGTGCACTATCTGGTGGCAGTCTTGATATATGACCAAACCATTTGTTCTGTAGTAAAGTTAAGTCGGGAGATGTGAGCCAGCGTCATTGCACACGGTTGTAAATCATAAGTGCTCTGCCACCTGTACCTACAGCTGATAAGAATTGTCCGCCTGTGTCGCCGTTCGCACGTAACTCTGTAGCTACAGCGACATTCCTCCATTTACCTCAGATTGTCAACTCTGGTAACCATTACCTAGAGGCTGGGTGAACCCCGGGAGCCGCCCGGTTTCGAACACCGACCGTAGGCTGCAGCGAGTCGCAGCTGGATTTAAAAGCGAGTCTCCTATAGACTGCGCTAATGTAGTTTAGTACTAGTTCCGTCCCAACCTGTTTCCTGGTATCGTCATGTATGATCCCGTCACTTCAGGTTACATATAGCATTAGTCGTGAATATTTCATGTAACTTGTATCTATTGTTCTTTATTTTCTGTTGTTGTTAATGTCCATGTTTAGCACAGTAAAAAGAAAATGCTTGTAAAAAAACAAAATAGTGTATTGAACAGTGCTGTTTTGGTGTCGATTGCTCTGTTCTGCAACATTGGTGACTTCTGTGCCAACAATTTGATTTATTTATTGGCTCTATGTTCTATCTGTGCTTCAATTGTTCCATCGGATCATGTCATGCTCCCAAAATACTTGAAGTTTTCTGCTTGTAAAAGTTTCCGGCTTTCTATTGCAGATGTTGATTTCTTGCTCTGTTCTTGCAATGGTCATAACTTCGGGTTTGTTGAGCCCCCCCTCCCCCATATTTTTGTTGTCACTGTTAATTTTAATGACTTGCTTTCTTGTGCTCAGCAAAAACCGTTAAAGACACCGGGGCTACCTCAGACAAAACCTCCCTGATCATAATTGTGATCGGCATGGCGCTCCAGGGATTTGGCAAGGCGCCAAGGTCATCGTTCGCCATCACTTATGTGGATGATAACACAGCCAGGGTCAATACTGGGTTTTATGCAGGTCAGTATTGCACAACACTGGGTTTTGTGCAGGTCAGTATTGCACAACACTGGGTTTTATGCAGGTCAGTATTGCACAACACTAGGTTTTACACAGGTCAGTTTTGCACAAAACTGGGTTTTACACAGGTCAGTACTGCACAAAACTGGGTTTTACACAGGTCAGTATTGCACAACACTGGGTTTTACGCAAGTCAGTATTCCACAGCGGAGAGTTTTACGTAGGTTAATATTTCACCAAGCTGGGTTGTATACAAATAAGTATTTCACAACACTGTGCTTTACACTGGTCAATATTCACAAACAATCAGGCTTTACACAGCCTCCTATTTCTATGTTTATTTTGCACTGCCTACTCTTCCTCGCAGCTTTTATTTACAGTCATGTCTTCTGGAAAATTAATTTCAAACAAGCCAGTAATTCCAACAGCTGGATATTACTGAGATCTGCATTCTTTGAAATTGATGTGACAGAGATCTGCATTCTTCGAAATGGATGTGTCAGAGATCTGTATTCTTTGAAATGGATGTGACAGAGATCTGTATTCTTTGAAATGGATGTGACAAAGATCTGTATTCCACAAAATTAGATATTACGGAGATCTCTTTTCTACAAAATTAGATATAGCCTGCATTCCATAAAACTAGATTTTACAGAGATCTGTATTCCATAAAGCTTGATGTTACAAAGATCTGTATTCTATGAAACTAGATATTACAGTGATCTGTTTTCCATAAAACTATATATTACAAAGATATATATTCCATAAAACTATATATTACAGAATTCGGTGTTTCGCAAAACTGGATAATACAGAATTCCGTATTGCACAAAACTAGATATTACATAGATCTGTTTTCCACAAAACTGGGTATTACATAGATCTGTTTTCTACAAAAGTGGATATTACAAAATTCTGCATTCCACAAAACTAGATGCTACAAGGGTCCGTACTTCACAAAACACATTTTACTGAGGTTTATATTCCTTCAGATCTGAATATTTTTCAGTTACTAAGAAAGAATATAAACGAAAGCTTTACGTAACGTGGTACCGATATGGGACGCTATGTTTTGTTATTTTGAAGCCCTACCCTGGTTGTTGTCAGCGGGCCTACTGTAACCTAAAGGTTGAACGGGGTTTCTGCGACCGGGTGGTAGTGGCTCGTTGTGTGGTCCTGGAGGGGTTGAAGGTCACGCACTCACACCAGACTTCCATTTAAGCATGTTCATTTTCCCACAAATTTATAGGAATGACGTATACACACCGGAACCTGCCAGTCAAATGCCTTTCTTAAATCTAGACAAAGCATTAAGGTCTGCTGTGTTCGTTAATTGTTGCTGTGATTGTTATTCGACATAAGCTTAGTTAATATAAATTTATGTAACCTATGGTGCCATTTCAATGGTTGGAAATGAACTCCGTCCGTATTCCATAGTTGTGAATTTCAAGCTGTAACATAGACATGGCCAATAAGATACCTTTTTTGGGGGTTGCCTAGTTGACCATGTTCATAGTGCACTTGTATCCATGGCGAGGCGCACACGCCGTCTTGAGGTGACAGGTTCAATTCCCGGCACGGTAACTATAGCTTTCGATTTTTATGTTGTCTAGTGTGTTCTTCTATCTATCTACTTCTTTCTATGAGGGCCGATCAATACAGTTTCTGTTACTTTATAATTTCCTAATTTTGCCACAACATGGAAAATAAAACAAACTTATAACCGTCTCTTTCGGATGTATGTTGTAAGTTGGTCTTCGGACCCTCGTCGTTTTCAAAACATCAAGTCTTAACGTGCATAAGTTTACCTTCCTCACTGCTCTGCTAATGACTATTCTGTCATCTCTAAAGAATTTTTTTCCAGCAAACATGTCGTAAAATGACTGTGCACTTATCTTCTGCAGGTATCATGGCTTCCATGTCTATACTGGGCCCATTTGCCGCGTTTCTATTGGGCGGTGTCTTCAGCCGGATGTACGTCACACTAGAAGGTAAACCCAAAAGTGTGCTTGTGCAATTCGGTACAAACTAATAACAATAATAGTACCAACAATCATCATCATAACTGTAGAGTTAAACAAATCATCAGCCACTTACCGTTTTTTCCCTAATAATTTTCTATGGCGGGTCCTTATTTAACTGCGCTTTCATAACAATAATATTATTAATAATGATGATGATGATGATGATGATGATGCGTGGTATTATTATTAATATTATTACGGTTTAAATATATTATTGTTGAAACTAAACAAGGTTTTAGCCATTGACCGCCCCTAAAATATGATTGGGCGCTGGTGTTCCAATCATCCCTTCCCTCATCAATGTTGTCTCTATGGAAACCGCTTGGAGAGGATTAAAGAGGACGGCACGGAATGGAGCCTACGAGCTCTCAGTTACATATAAGCCACCACAGGGAAATAATGAAGATGACGATGAGTATGATGATGATGATGAGTATGATGATGATGATGATGATGACGATGAGTATGATGATGATAATGATGATGATGACGATGAGTATGATGATGATGATGATGATGATGATGATGACAATGGTAATAGTGATGAAGGTGATGATGTTGATGGTAAAGATTATGTTGATGATGATGTTGGTGGTGCAGATGATGGTGATGATGATGTTGGTGGTATAAATGTTGGTGATGATGATGTTAATGATGATGTTAATGATGATGGTGATGATGATATTGGTGGTATAGATTTTGGTGATGATGATGTTGGTGGTATAGATGTTGGTGATGATGATGTTGGTGGTATAGATGTTGGTGATGATGATGTTGATGATGATGTTGGTGGTATAGATGTTGGTGATGATGATGGTGATGATGATGTTGGTGGTATAGATGTTGGTGATGATAATGTTGATGATGATGTTGGTGGTATAGATGTTGGTGATGATGATGGTGATGATGATGTTGGTGGTATAGATGTTGGTGATGATGATGGTGATGATGATGTTGATTATGATGTTTATTGAACTTTTATTGCGTAGACAACACCAGATTGGTTGAGCATGCGCCATAGAAACACATTTCAGTGCATGCCCCCGACATTTCAAGAACAAGTACACGCAGAGCTGGAGTTATGCTTGAAACAGTTGTTGCTTAACGTGTTGTATTCTTCCTATGTAAGCACACGTTTAATACAACCATATCAATTTCGGACAGCCACACAGCTGACGCCACGTCATCCTAAATGGATCGGGGCCTGGTGGTTGGGTTACATCGTGTTTGGGCTGCTCTCTCTGGTTGTGTCCATCCCGCTCTTCTGTTTCCCGCGCAGACTGCCTAGAAAGAAGGTCAAGGACATTTCTGTGGAGGAGAAAACGATCACAGGGTAACTAGAGACTGTAAAGTTACTGTTGATGTTACTGTTGATATTACTTCTGATGTTACTGTTGATGTTATAGCTGATGTTACTGTTGATGTTACTGTCGATGTTACTGTTGATGTTACTGTCGATGTTACTGTTGATTTTACTGTTGATGTTACTGTTGACGTTACTGTTGATGTTACTGTCGATGTTACTGTTGATTTTACTGTTGATGTTACTGTTGACGTTACTGTTGATGTTACAGTTGATGTTATATTTGATGTTACTCTTCATGTTACTGTTAATGTTACTTTTAATGTTACAGTTAATGTTACTGTTAATTTTACTGGTAATGTTACTCTTGATGTTACTGTTAATGTTACTGTTGATGTTACTGTTGATGTTACTGTTGATGTTACAATGAATGTTACTTTTAATGTTACAGTTAATGTTACTGTTAATTTTACTGGTAATGTTACTCTTGATGTTACTGTTAATGTTACTGTTGATGTTGCTGTTGATGTTACTGTTGATGTTACAATGAATGTTACTTTTGATGTTACTGTTGACGTAACTGTTGATGTTACTGTTGATGTTACTGTTGATGTTACTGTTGATGTTACTGTTGATGTTACGGTTAATGTTACTGTTGATGTTATTGTTGATGTTACTGTTGATGTTACGGTTGATGTTACTGTTGCTGTATTTGCAGTAACTATTTTGTTACTTTTCTGGTTACATGTTATTGACGTAGGTGCCGGAACCTGCTGACCGCATCACCCACTGAGTGATGACTTGTCTATCAAATATAGGCCTAGCCCTGTGTGCCCAATAACATGAAGGCGTGGGCAGGGGTCATCATTATTAACCTGCAGTGGTAGTCACACAATGGACGGCCAACGCCAGGGAAGAACGTTACGGTCAACCTTCACTCGAAGATGACATTGGGCATCATCAAGTGTCTTGCCAGATAACGTGGACAGTCATGCCTCTCCACAAACTGCGATCTCCAGCTTTTGTTGCAATGTGTTTAACCTCTGGCTGATTCCCGTCCTTCTAGTGTTGCCCCCGTGCATCTCTCTTTCTAAATATCTTTCCGGTGGATATTCTAGTTATACTCTTCTCATAAAACGTCTCAAAAAGTATTACTGTCTTTTTTTTTTCTAATATTGTCAAAAGTCGTCTTCTGAAACTCGGGTCGTTGGAATTATGTGGTATATTTACTGATTTGATGGCACTATGTTTTTAATTACAAACTTTATTAAACTTCTTGTTCCACTTCTTCTTGTTCTCTATGTGCTACGTAGATGTTCGTATTGACGGTTTCAGATATTCCATTTTTCCATCGAATGCCTGGTCGATTAAATTATGTCCAAGCGATTAGGCTCTGTGCGGTGCACTATCTGATAATAGTCTTGAAACATGCCGAAACCAGCTGAACTGTTGTCTCTTGATGTAGTTCACAGATTTATCTCCAACCCCTTAGTTATGGCCCCTGATACTCTACAGGGGGTATTTATTCCCTCAGCCGATACGTGTAGTCATTCTGTTGAGGAACACCGACCCGGCTGCATCGAGATACCAGCTAAGTGATTTTGTGTTTCTGTGTAGTACTATTTCATTTGTATGTGCTGATGAAGGCTCATTAGCCGCAATGTTAACGTTTTGTTTGTATTTGTTATATTGTGAAGCTTGCTTATATACTTTTCGTTCGGTTTGATATCTTTTCTTGATGTAGTTTAGTGCTTCTTTCCTGACATAGTTATTTATGATCCTGCCTCACCCAGTAACGTTTAGAACTTCAGTTAATTTTACTTCCTTTATTATCTGTATTCAGATGTGCTGAGGTCGAGAATTTAGTACTTTCAAATACCATAGAAACACAAGCAAACAAAGAAGGTATCCTGGATGGTCATGCAGCTTATGTCCGTAGCAGACGCGGGTTCAAACCAGTTGTGTACCACGCTAGAGGTAAGAGGAGCAAATGGTCAAGTGTGACCTTTGGGTCACTTTATAACACTCATTTTTTTGAGACGGGGAAGGAGGAGGAGGAGAGCACTTGTTTTGTAGTTAGATCCTGTCCCCTCCCCCCCCCCCCCCCCCTAAAAAAAAATATGTCTATTCAAACTGAATATTTACATCAACATATAGCTGACGACTTTTCGATACTCTCCGTTATCTTCAAAAGCTGTTATTTTATAAATATTAGGATGCATAGAGGCAGAGCCACAAGTAGTGATGTAACAAAATCAAGGCCCATACAGGACAATACCTTTCTGCGCCTTTCCATTTCTCCATCTTATAAACACATCTTCCAGCCGGCAGCCTGGCCAGTGCAGATTTTTTTTTTAATTTCCAGAAACCATGAGTTGTTAACCCTTTGGCTCCGTACTATGGATATCGCAACACTTCGGCCTTGATTCCATGATAGGTACCGTAAATCTGGGAAAATGTGGCTTTTCTGCCTAACCCCGGGAGTGAACCCGGACCACAAGAAGTTCGTCACACGGTCACTGCGATGTCCGGTTTAACAAACTACGCTAGAGAACCGGGCGGCCAGTGTAGATATAATCTAAGCTTCCTTCAAAGTCGGAGAGCATCTGCCTGCGTGCACACACACAAACACCCAATACAAACGCAAACCCACTGACTCACTTGAACAAACATATCTACATACACACACACTCACAAGCACGCACACACGCACACACGCACTTGCGCGCACACACACACACACAAACATGCACACACGTGCGCGCACACACATACATACAAACAGACAGACAGGCACGTACACACTCTTATACTTACACATCCATATCCACTAAACACACAGACACACACACACACGCAGAAACACACGCATACACACGCAGACATGCACAAACAAACTGTCACAGACAAACAAAGACACACACTGACAGACACACCAAGACACGCACGCAGATACACACACACAAATACACACAGACATACAAGAAAAGAGGAGGAGAACAAGAAAGGAGGAAAAACAAGGATGATCAGGAGAACGAAATGGGTTATAAAGTAATTTTAGGTATTTTCGACATATTGTCAAACCTAATTTGTATTCCCCCCACCTTTCCCCCTCACCCCTGACAGAAATTGTGGCATCCTTGTGGCGGCTGCTCACAAACCCTGTCTTCATCTGTCTCCTATGCTCCTCATGTTTCCTCATGTTCAATGCTGCAAGCGACTTTGCCTTTTCCCCCAAGTACCTGGAGAGGATGTTTCATCTACCGACTCATACAAGCAATTACATCACAGGTGAGTTAGGGCAGTGTCATGACTGCAGACTGGCTCGTGCAGACATCAAACTTTGACACTGACAGTCAATCACTCAACCCTTTAACGACAGACAGGGAATCAGTAGACTGAAAGACTAATTCAACAGACAGGGGGGGGGAGGGGGGGGAGGGGGGGAGAGGGGGCACCAGAGGGTCTGGAAACGATTGAACATTTAGGAGGAAACGTAAGCGGACTTTTAGTCAGACTGCATCTGGTAATATTAGCATGTCGACTCTTTGATGACTACTGAGGAAGGAGACGGGGCAGTGAGGTCAATTCATTCATTCATTCATTCATTCATTCATTCATTTATTAGTTGGTTAGTTAAATAATTAATTAATTAATTAAATAATTCATTCATTCATTCATTTTATAATTTATTCATTCATTCATTCATATATATATATATTTATTTATTCACTCATTCATTCATTCATTCATTCATTTATTCATTAGTTTATTAATTAATTAATTCATTCATTCATTTTTCCATTCATTCATTAATTTTTTAACCCCAGTTCTAACTCCAAGGCCAGTAGGTGACCCTATAGTGGTTCTATCCCTGGGCCGAAAACAACCCCACAGAATCTTCATCACTGTCCCTTGTGCAAAAGAACAATTGAAACAGGCTGCAGTCAGTAGCAAACATTTGCATTAAATGCACAAGGCAGCTGTCAGAAGAGCCAACGCAAACAGTCCGGCACTGGAATTGCAGTGTATCCTTGAGGGAAGCAGCAGCTACAAGACATCCGCAGTTGCACAGGCAATTATTCATATACGGCACAACCAGTTACGTGGTAGAATGCTAGTGGCCAGTTTCACAATATAAACCACCTTGGGCGCACTCGAAAGCACTGCACAGGAAGTCTGTAGCTCGCAGTATCGCGCTATGCACGCGGCTCAGTAGCTTGGGCGACGGAAATATACACTTTTAGTCTATAAATAGGGGAAACTGCAATAACTAACCGTAGCTGATGGCAAACATATTGCAAGGAATAAAACAGTCAGCATGTCTATCCTCCATTTGGAACCGAAGTCTTACATTTACATCTAAACTCATTATTAAAAATTATAACGACAAAAGAGCTTACAGAATCAACATTAACAATACTATATAACTCACAATGTAAACTCTGAGGATGATATCAAAACTCATTGATACAACTGTAGCAATTATTGTCGAGCTTAGTGGTACAACTTAAACAGTTATCATAGAACTCAGGGATAGATGTGACTGACTGGTATAGTCCACCAGATAGACGTGACAGCTATGAGCAGTTTACTAGATGGACATAGAAGCTGACGTGATATAGACTGGTATAGTTTAATAGAGATAGGACACTGGATTTATATAGTTTACTAGACTGACGTGACAGATTAGTATAGACACACAGATAGTTTAATAGATGTGATAGGACACACTGGTATAGAACATAAGGTAGATGTGACAGACTGACTGGTATAGTTCAACATAGACGTGAAATTGTTGTGACAGATGACAGTTAGTATGACAGCTTTGTAGTCACCAGATAGACCTGACACTATTGTATTGTTCAAAAGACAGATGTGACAGACCTGAGTCACCAGATAGACCTGACAGTATTGTATTGTTTACCAGATAGACGTGACAGTTTTTTTTATAGTTCACCAGATAGACGTGACAGTTTTGTATTGTTCACCAGATAGACGTGACAGACTTTGTATAGTTCACCGGATAGACGTGACAGTTTTGTATTGTTCACCAGATAGAGGTGACAGCTTTGTATTTTCACCAGATAGACGTGACACTATTGTATTGTTCACCAGACAGACGTGACAGCTTTGTATTGTTCACCAGATAGACGTGACAGTTTTGTATAGTCGCCAGATAGACGTGACAGTTTTGTATTGTTCACCAAAAAAGACGTGACAGCTTTGTATTGTTCACCAGATAGATGTCACAGTTTTGTATTGTTTACCAAATAGACGTGAAAGCTTTGTATTGTTCACCAGATAGACGTGACAGATTTGTATAGTCACCAGATAGACCTGACAGTTTTGTATGTTCACCAGATAGACCTGACAGTTTTGTATTGTTCACCAGATAGACGTGACAGTTTTGTATAGTCACCAGATAAACGTGACAGTTTTGTATTGTTCAACAGATACACGTGGCAGCTTTGTATAGTCACCATATAGACGTGACAGTTTTGTATACTCGCCATATTCACGTGACAAAAGATTGTGACCATAGACGTGACATTTTTGTATTGTTCACCAGATAGAGGTGACAGTTTTGTATTGTTCACTAGATAGACGTGACAGTTTTGTATTGTTCACCAGATAGACGTGAAATTTTGTATAGTCACCAGATAGACGTGACAGTTTTGTATTGTCACCAGATAGACATGACAGTTTTGTATAGTTCACCAGATAGACGTGACAGTTTTGTATAGTCACCAGATAAACGTGACAGTTTTGTATTGTTCAACAGATACACGTGGCAGCTTTGTATAGTCACCATATAGACGTGACAGTTTTGTATACTCGCCATATATACGTGACAGCTTTGTATTGTTGACCAGATAGACGTGACATTTTTGTATTGTTCACCAGATAGAGGTGACAGTTTTGTATTGTTCACTAGATAGACGTGACAGTTTTGTATTGTTCACCAGATAGACGTGAAAATTTTGTATAGTCACCAGATAGATGTGACAGTTTTGTATTGTTCACCAGATAGACATGACAGCTTTGTATAGTCACCAGATAGACGTAACAGCTTTGTGTAGTTCACCGGTTAGACGTGACAGCTTTGTATTGTTCACCATATAGACGTGACAACTGTGTATAGTCACCAGATAGACGTAACAGCTTTGTATAGTTCACCAGATAGACGTGACAGCTTTGTATTGTTGACCAGATAGACGTGACATTTTTGTATTGTTCACCAGATAGAGGTGACAGTTTTGTATTGTTCACTAGATAGACGTGACAGTTTTGTATTGTTCACCAGATAGACGTGAAAATTGTGTATAGTCACCAGATAGATGTGACAGTTTTGTATAGTTCGCTAGATAAACGTGATGGTTTTGTAAAGTTCACCAGATAGAAGTGACAGTTGTGTAAGTTCACCAGACAGTCGCGACAACTCTGACTGTACAGTTTAGCTGCTATCTTTGACCAGAACGACACTTGATGCTTTCAGCTGCCGAGTATCTCTGTACAACCTGTGTGGGAAGTTTCATCGGCGGCGTTTTGACCAAACGATACAAGATGACCGCCATGACCAGCATCAAGTTTCTTATTCTGGCAACCATCTCGTCTCTCCTGTTTCAGTTTTTGATGTTCATCTTTCAGTGCGAGCAGCCAACTGTTTATAACAGCCCAAGGTGAGCCCGGCATTCTTGATTATTTTCCCAAATCCATGATATTCTATGAATATTCTTGAAAATTTATTTTCATTATTTTTTTCCTCCAAGTGCAACTGTTAAGTTGCTTTTCTGTATAAAGAGTACAAATGAATATAATTCAGATCTTTACCAACTATACTTTACGACACATTAGTGTGTTGACTGCAGTGTGAAGGTGTGTCCCGATACATTAGTGTGTTGACTGCAGTGTGAAGGTGTGTCCCGACACATTAGTGTGTTGACTGCAGTGTGAAGGTTTGTCCCGACACATTAGTGTGACACATTAGTGTGTTGTTTTTACTTCGGTAACTATATTTTTTTGAAAACCAAAACAAGTGTTTGTGGGCCATTTTTCTTCTTTTTTTCTTCTCCCCCTGTATCTTTTTTTTCCCTTATTATTGTTTTAT
>CAJHNH020001544.1:147769-160866 GCA_905116865.2 Candidula unifasciata | reverse complement strand
CAGTTCAAAAAAACAAAAAAATTTTGTAGGAATTTTTATTAAAAAAATCTGCCATTGCTTTTTGCACCGCAAACATAAATTTTTATGTCAAAAACATTTGATTTCACCCACTCATCGCGATTCACTCACTGCACTTGATCCGCTGATGATTCAGATCGGAGAACGAATTCGACGTCTCTATAATCAATAAAAAACTACTACTATCATTATTCTCCTCTTAAGGACGACAAATATTACTTTTCAAGATTGTAAATAAATCACTGTCATTTGCAATCTACTAAATCGCTTTCCAAAGAAAAAAAAATTGGAATCCGTTTCCTTCTAGATAAGAAATAACTTGATCTTGTTGTCAAGCAAGTATGTTTGCTCCGACCTCGCCATCCTTATTTTACTCCTAAATTTTTAATGTCATTAAGATCAACCGTGTGCTGTATGGCTTACACAGAATATGACCTCCAAAAATTGGGGTCCAAACAAAATGTCTCGCCAGGTAAGGACTTACGAGCAAAAAACAACGGCGTGCTACTAGCGTGTCTAAAGTGGGTTAAGACATTCGGGCGGAACGGGAAAATCGCGATGTCTTGCCCAGTTGGACATACGACCTGTAAAGGTTAAGAATCTTCTCAAGCTGTCTTTCTCTGCCTCATATGCCACTGATTTCTCCAGTGGTCACAATATGTTCCATTTTCCCTCTAATCATAACAGGAGTTAAAAAAAACAAAAAACGACTGATTTTTATAAGTTGTCTTTGAGCACTCGCCTATTTCAAAACATCTAGGATGCTCTTCTTAGCTGTCCAAGGAATTGTGAGGATTTTTCTGTAAAATCACATCTCCACGACCTCAAGATATTCTTCGGCATGTTTATTAATTGTCCATGCTTCACAGCAGTATATTAAATCTGGCTCTACTAAGCATGCAGGCATTCTTTTCCTTACGTCACATGACGTGGATTTATTGCACATGTTCTTTTGTTTAACCCCACCAGGACATCACACAAGCGATAAACACCATGTGACTCAAAGTGCCACCATGCGGATGAAGATCACCTGTGGAGAGGTCCCAGAAACCCCTTTCAGCCGTCGGGCCATATTTATGGCTAGGCTCTATCAATGAGAATAAATCAGGCAAATAGTAATGTGGTTTCTCTTAATGGCACCCTACTCCAAGACATGGAGTCGTACACCTATTTGGGCAGTAATGTAGATACAGATGGAGGAACTGATAGAGATATTAAAATAAGAATACAAAAGGCAAGAGGGGCTTTCATAGCACTGGGGAATTTGTGGAGGTAAAAAAAAAAAATACTTAACTAAAATTCTTTAAATCTAATGTCAAATCGGTGCTGTTGTATGGGGCGGAAACATGAAGAACAACTAAGACAATTACTAATGCATTACGACATTCATTAACTGGTGTCTGCGCAGAATAGAGGTAATTAAATGGTATGATAGAATAACTAATGTAGAGCTTTGGGAGAGAACTAAACATGCACCACTGGACCAAGAGGTGAAGAAAAGACGCTGGCGTTGGATAGGACACACACGGAGAAAACAAGAGTACAGCATAACTAGAATGTCTTTGCATTGGAACCCACAGAGGCATAGGAATAAAGGAAGACCAAAAACACACGGAGAAGAGAGCTGGAGAATAAAGTTAGAAAGATGGGGAGGACATGGGGAGAGCTCCATGCAGTGGCGAAAGATAGAACGACTTTGAGTGAGTTGGTTGAGGGCCAATGCTCCATTGGGGGATAGAAAGGCAGAATAAGAAAACATATCTATGTCCCAGCTTTATTCAGGACAACCAGCAGAAGCTAGGGTGGGGCTTCAAATAACGAACAATTGCACCGTACATAGGGACGACTGATAATATTTGACTAAATGTTCTTCATTTTATAATATGCAATTTTTAGGCTCATAAAGCTTACAATTAAAAAAAAAAAGTAAATATTCCTTTTCACGCCCTTCGGCGCTTTGGGCATATGGGCAGAGCGTTCCATATTTTTACAGACCATCAGCACTCGGTGGGTAATGTGGTCAGCAATACGCCGGCTGTCTTTACTTTCCCAGGACCCATTTTCCCCTGGTACCCATTTTAGGCCGGGTCGACCTGCGACGTCCCATACCACGACGAAAATCCACACAGCCTGCAGTGGGTTTCGATCGCGGTATGCTGGCTTACGAGTCGGACTCGCAACCCCTTAGCCACGGACGCCGCAAAGCTTACAATAGGTCATGTTTATGATTATGATGATCATAATGATTATACATTTCCACCTCTGCCTGTTAAGCGAGTTTGCGAACCATTGCTTGATGGGCAGTAATGGCTATTATCATTCCATCTCGATGTAGAAGCTATATAATGTCATCAATACATGTTCTGTTAGGGCGCTCTCTTGCTTTCACTTCATACTTTTTTTTCATGCGTAGCGCCTGCGTTGGTAGTTGTTCTGGTTGCATTCTTGCTTGATGACCAAACCATTTGATCTTCTGTTTCTCAATTAATTTGCTGCATGGTGTAGTTTTTACAGTCTGTCTGATAACATAATTACTAACTTTGTCTTGGATGGTTGAGTATAACATAATTTCTAACTTTGTCTCGAATGGTTAAGTATAACATAATTTCTAGCTTTGTCTCGAATGGTCAAGTATAACATAATTTCTAACTTTGTCTCGAATGGTTAACTATAACATAATTTCTAGCTTTGTCTCGAATGGTTAAGTATAACATAATTTCTAACTTTATCTCGAATGGTTAAGTATAACATAATTTTAGCTTTGTCTAGAACAATTAAGTGTAACATAATTTCTAGCCTTGTCTCGAATGGTTAACTATAACATAATTTCTAGCTTTGTCTCGAATGGTTAAGTATAACATAATTTCTAACTTTATCTCGAATGGTTAAGTATAACATAATTTTAGCTTTGTCTCGAATAATTAAGTGTAACATAATTTCTAGCCTTGTCTCGAATGGTTAAGTATAACATAATTTCTAACTTTGTCTCGAATTGTTAAGTATAACATAATTTCTAACTTTGTCTCGAATGGTTAACTATAACATAATTTCTAGCTTTGTCTCGAATGGTTAAGTATAAGTTAATTTCTAACTTTGACTCAAATGGTTAAGTATAACATAATTTCTAACTTTATTTCGAATGGTTAAGTATAACATAATTTCTAACTTTGTCTCAAATGGTTAAGTATAACATAATTTCTATATTTGTCTCGAATGTTTAAGTATAACATAATTTCTAGCTTTGTCTCGGATTGTTAAGTTGGCGGCGTTTCTCATGCATCTCATATTACAGGTGTTTATTTTACGTAGGTAAGCCTTTGGTAATGTCTAAGTCTTGCACTAGTGGCACAGTGTTGGTATAAATTTGCTGTTTCAAATCTATTTATTGACTTGTGTTTGGATGTGTTAATAACCGCGTCAGTCTGTGTATAAGTATACATATCGTTGGCACATTGTTTCTAGTTCTTAGTCTATTCTCCCGCCCTCCGTGAAAATACTTCATCATCATCATCAAGTAGCAGGTCCTTTGCAGAAAATCGCTCTCATCACTGTCTGCATGAAAGAAACTCGGTCTCTCGCCAGCTCCCCCGCCTCATGTACTTTCATACTCAAGGAGTCACTTATAACCTGTACCCATCTTCGAGTTGATCGGCCCCTGTCCCTTCTTCCTGGTACCATGCCTTCTGCTATTATTCTTTCCAATCCGTTGTATCGCTTGATAATTCCAAACTATTTCAGCCTTCGAGACTGGATGTTGTTTATTAGCCAATCTTCCTTGATGTTCAGATCTTCCAAGATAGCAGTATTTCCTCTCTTCTTTTTCCAAGATATTCATAAATATTTAAATTCTTTAAACTGCTTCCTAAAATTGGTACCGGGTAAAAACACAGGTTGTATAGGGTACCGGCGGGATTATCACCACATCCATTAAGTGTCGGTGGGAGTCGCCGTGGCCAAGCGGCTAGACGCTCGCCGCGGATCGGAAGGTCGTGGGTTCGCTCCCTGGCGGAGACGGACTTTCTTCAAAAATGACCTTGGCTCCCAGGTCGACCCAGCCTTGAGTGGGTACCGGGTGCAATCCCGGGAAGTAGAGGCGGCTGGCGTGATGCTGACCACATCACCCATCTTGTGCCGTTGGTCTATAAAAATATAGGTCTAGCCCTATATGCCCAAACGCCTAAAGGCGTGGAAAGGGTCCTTTACTTTTTTTTTTTACATTGAGTGTCGACTGGTCTATATCATATAGATGTAGCACTATATACGTAAAACACCCGAAGGCGTGGATACAATGGGGTTCCTTTACTTTTTTTATCGGTCAATCAGTCAAGCGCCGTCTGAAGGGTGACTGGATCTCTAACATGCTGTAAAAAAAAAAAAAAAAGCAGTCCCCTCGTCGAATGCAATTTTTTTAAATTTTGAACCCCTTCCTAGCTTCAGCCGAGGCATAAATAGACCCTAGCCATAGATATGGCCTAACGACTGAAAGAGGTTTCTGGGACCTATCCACGGGTGATCATCATCCGCATTGTGGCACTTTGTGTCACCGTGTGTTTATCGCTTGTGTGATGTCCTGGTGGGGTACAACTACCAACCAACAACCGACTGCTGTATGTGAGAAAGTGTCCCTTAATGACAAGCTGATAGACATTTCAAGGCTTGACATGTTGAGCTGCAGAAAGTGGGTGGGGGTGGGGTGGGGTGTGGGGTGGGTGTGGGGTGGGGGGAAACAAGATTTACACGTTTACCAACAGTGAAAACAATTGACAAGTTGACCAGCAGTGGAAGCACTGATAAGCTCACCAATAGTGAACGTGCTGGCGATGTGCACGACAATGAAACACTTTACCAAAAGTGAACGTGCTGGCGATATGTACGACAATGAAACACTTTACCAACAGTGACCGACTGTTACAAAAATAAAAGCAGCTGACAGTATGTTCCTTAGTGAAGAAGTTGAAAAAAAGAACGAAAGACCTGACAAGCCGATCGAAAGTGAAAAACACTCACACTCGTAAAGTTTAAATTGTGAGATGCAAAGAACTGAGAAAATATGAACATTGATATAAAATATACTTGTGAATTTGTTAATTCGTTGATAAAACCAATCTTCGCATTGCTTTTGATATATTTTAGAACATCAGGTGCATCTCTCTCTTTCTCTCTCTCTCTCTCTCTCTCTCTCTCTCTCTCTCTCTCTCTCTCTCTCTCTGCTATCTTTTCTGTTTTGTTTACTATAGTATGATAATATCGCATTGCACACAAGGGCATGACCACCAACTCAACTCGCCCCTCCCCACACAAAAAATAGATAAATAAATAAACATGACAGAATTTGTGGCTATCTGAAAACACAAGTAAAATATTATGTTTTATTCTTGGAAGCAGGATGTCAGGTTATATTTCAAAAGGCTGTTACAACTTGAAACGGATCACAATTGGTGACAATTTATTTTTAGAAATGTTAAATCCTTATCGTGATACATTTCTGTTATACTATGGGGCGTCGCAGCTCGACCAAGCCTAAAATGGTTACCAGGATGGCTGTCCTGGGAAAGTAAAGACGACCGGCGTAAAGCTGACCAAATTACCCACCTAGTGCCTATTGGTCTGTAAAAATATGAGACGCTCTTCCCAAATGCTTCAAGCGCCTAAGGCGTGAAAAAGGGATCTTTACTTTTTACTTACCACAGCCACTGCTGCTGATACTACCACAACTAAAACCCAACTACCACCACGAGAGTAACCATCAGCTACGGCCAGTACTAAGGTCACCGCCGCTACTCTTATACTGTTGTAACTGCTTTGCATAGTCCTGATTCCACAACACCACCAATAACAATAATAACAAACAACAACACCTACTACTGCTTATTTCAACTTCTACTTCTACTACTGCTGCTACTTCCAATATTTCTACTACTTCTGGTACTACTATACGACTATTATAACAATAACTACTGCTAACACTACCACTGCTGCTGCTACTGATAACTATAACTATTACCACTACCACCACCACTACTACTAAATACCACTGCTTATGACTACAAGTATTACTTCTACTACAACAATTACTGACACCTACTACTAAATGTCATTTCTTGTGACTACAAGTATTACTTCTACAACAACTACTGGCCACTACCACTAAAGTACTAATGCTGCTACTTCTGCAGCTCCTAACTGTCCTCCTCTTACTACTTTATACTAATTCTGCGGTTGCTGTGACTTCTATTCTTACTTCACCCCTTCTTACTAATACGGCTACGACAATTAATCTTGCTACTACTGCTTCTTGCCCTTCTTTCACTATTGCTACGAACAACAACTACAACTGCATTGTTGCTCGTGCGTCTACTATCGTACTTCTAGTTACAGGACAAAACAAGCCGGCTTCAGATTTTAAGCAGTGACCTAAGCTGCTGCCAGTTTCAGGTTTAGTATAGGGAGAGAAGCTGCAAGATAGTTTGCATCAGAACTGAGTTTCCTTTTAAGTTAAGGTAAAGATGATGATGATGATGATCATAATCATTAAGAAGAAGAAAAAGAAGAAGAAGAAGAAGAATAAGAAGAAGAAGAAGAAGAAGAAGAAGAAGAAGAAGAAGAAGAAGACGAAGAAGAAGAAGAAGAAGAAGAAGAAAAAGAAGAAGAAGAAGAAGAAGAAGAAGAAGAAGAGGAAGAAGAAGAAGAAGAAGAAGAAGAAGAAGAAGAAGAAGAAGAAGAAGAAGAAGAAAGAAGAAGAAGAAGAAGAAGAAGAAGAAGAAGAAGAAGAAGAAGAAGAAGAAGAAGAAGCAGAAGCAGAAGAAAAAGAAGAAGTAGAAGAAGAAGAAGAAGAAGAAGAAGAAGAAGAAGAGAAGAAAAGAAAAGAAGAAGAAGAAGAGAATAAGAAGAAAGAAGAAGAAGAAGAAGCAGAAGAAGAAGAATAGAAGCAGAAGAAGAAGAAGAAGAAGAAGAAGAAGAAGAAGAAGAAGAAGAAGAAGAAGAAGAAGAAGAAGAAGAAGAAGAGGAAGAAGAAGAAGAAGAAGAAGAAGAAGAAGAAGAAGAAGAAGAAGAAAAACAAAAACAAAAAGAAGAAGAAAAAGAAGCAGAACAAAAAAGGGACAGAAGAAAAAGAAGAAGTAGGAGGAAAAAAAAAAGAGAAGAAGACAGAAGAGGAGGAGGAAGAGGAGGAGGAATAAGAAGAAAAGGAGGAAAAAAGAGAAAGAAGAGCAGGAGGAAGAAGAGCAGAAGGAATAGGAGGATGAAGAAGAGGAGGGAGAAGAAGAGGAGAAGAGGAGGAGGAAGAATAGAAATAGGAGGAAGCAGAGGAGGGGGAGAGGAGGACCGGAAAAGATAACATAAAGAAGAAATAGATTCTTTGCTTTATTTTACATCCTATTCTGCTAGTTGCAATATAAACAACTGCTTAGTTCTTCTGACCATCCATGGGCTGAAACGTAGACATGGAGGGATATCATCAAGAGAGCTGTTCCGGTCAACCAGGAATCGTTATCTGTGAAGACGCATGAGCGCCTACGCCAGCTGGCAAGGCACATGATGATGATCAGCATCTAAAGGTACGAAGTACCGGCATATTCTATATGCATCATTTTTTTTTTCTTAACGGCTACGGTAAAAGAAATTGCTTTTTTGTGTGTTTGCGAGTACCGGCACCTTGTGTAGACACTTTTTGATTAGCACCAGTGCCCTGTTTTCTAGAATGAAAATGGCCCTGTTATTTCTGGCTGCATACTTGTTTACAAAATATGGTGTTACATCTAATAGTAACAAACACAACGATAACTCTTTTGCCATGTTTGTAATAAAAAAATTTTAAAAAAGGAGCGCTTATGAGAGTGTCCCGAGTGCTGTAATGTCGATTATTAATTCAACATTCAACATTTTAGGTCGGCGAGGAACCTTTTGCTGTCGTAGAAATAATAAACAAATTCGTGATTCATAGCTTTTTTTAAACTCCCACCAAAATTTTCTATCCATTGCTATTGCACACAACTCGCCTGGTGAATTCACTTCTCTCTTTAGTTCCATTCCGGTAATTTTTTGGTTTACCTTTAATCGGTTGACACTGAGGGTTCCAACGCAACGTCATTCTCGTTATTATTATATCTGATGTTATCAGTGCCTGTCCTATCTAAAATTAGCGCTTATTGCTAACCTCTTGATTCATTTGAGTATGTTTTTGTTTTCTCTGAAAGCTCTACATTTGTCTTGTTCTTTTAAAAACCCTCCAGGCGTATTGAGAAAATATATAGAGCTATCCAGATCTATAATGTATATAACAATCAGCACTCTGTAATTGATGTTGCCAAAAACACACCGATCGCCTTTATTTCCCATGAATTTACCTGGTACACAGAGCTGCTTTAACGCTTTGGCCTGCTGGGCACTTGCCAGGGGGCCCCACGAGCCTAAGTGCCCCAAGTTCATGTTGTGACTAGTGAAACAAGAAGACTGTAGTACTTTTTTACTGTGTCGTCTAAACTGTGCTCAGGCTTAAACACCAGTTTTGTTGCAGCACCAATAAAGTAAAAATATGTTTAATATTATTGACTATTCACACTTTATTCATGTGAGAGATTGTCGTAGGAGCCCCAGCACGGTGGTTAGCCCAGGGCCCCACAATACGGTTAAGACGGCTCTACTAGTACCCATTTATAGCCGGGTCGACTTGGGAACCAAGGTTCCGTGGCCCCGTTGTGTGGAAATTCAGAACAGACCCATTGCCTCCCGAGAAGCATATCGTAAGAGTGACCAATTAGAGGCTTCCTGCAAAGTCGGAGCGCATTTGCCTGGGAGGCTAGGAACCAATTTGCATAGATAAGTCAGATCTATTAAAGAATGTGCATGCAACACTCAGGTTTGAAACAAGACCAAAGTCTAGAGATGGATGAACGACCAGAACTTTTTTTTTACAGCCGGTAAACGAGAAGAAAAAGAAGAAGAAGAAGAAGAAGAAGAAGAAGAAGAAGAAGAAGAAGAAGAAGAAGAAGAAGAAGAAGAAGAAGAAGAAGAAGAAGAAGAAGAAGAAGAAGAAGAAGAAGAAGAAGAAGAAGAAGAAGAAGAAGAAGAAGAAGAAGAAGAAGAAAAAGAATGAGAAGAAGAAAAAGAAAAAGAAAAAAAAAAGAACGAGGAGAAGAAGAAGGAGGAGGATGAGGAGGAGAAGAAGATATTCGAACTTAAGAAAAGCTCTTCTGATTGGTCAACACAGATATGGCTAGCATATGGTAAACTGGCGTTTCGAGAGACCTGAACTATTTTTCACTACATGCAAGGTAAGTTACCTACACAAGACTTTCCGTCTTTTCTAGGATGCAATTTTTCGAGCCTACTCTGGCTCTTGCCAGGGGCCGCAATATAGACCGGCCATAAATATGGCCTAATGGCTGAACGCGGTTTCTGGGACCTCTCCACGGTTGTCCTCATCCACATGGTGGCACATTGTGTCATCGGGTGTTTATCGCTTGTGTGATGTCCTGGTGGGGTAGAAAGTCAGTCAGTCAGTTGGTAAGTTACCATTATCGGCTATTCTTTAGAAACCTACAGTGAAAAGGTAGACAATGCAGTGATGGCGACATGTAATAGGATCTATCCGCCCCTCAGAAAAGAATACTACAGGGCTCCATACATGGAGGAGTGGAGAAGATCAAGAATGACCTAGATTCAAAACATCAATGACTAGATAGGTCTCAGGCATGCAAACACGAAGTCCATCACAACTGACCGCCAAGAGTGGAGAGAGCACGCAGTGTTACCGAATGATCATTATGAAGTCACATGAGAAGCTCAAGACAGATATAGAAAACCCGGACATTGGGCTATTACGTGGTATCCGTGAGACGACAAAATAAAGAACAAAGAAAGAAAGTACTCCACAGTGAACGCATAAGCAGCAGGAGACGCAATGTCGTCAATAGGCGTCAACCTTCAGCAAATGTTTGGCTCCCTTAACCCAAAAACTCTTTCCGGGAGCGCGTCGACCGGTTCATGACTCCTGGACTTCGGGGCTTTCCTGTGGTGCTTGCGACACGCGTTAGAGCTACTGAAACTTGCTTGTTGCTGATGGCAGCTAGTGCGTGTCAACCTGCCACCCTGCACTACGTATGACTGAACCAGCTCAGTAAAGTTATTATTATTAATATTTAACAGAACTAGACAAGTCACATAAATTACATAAATTATAAGCTGAGTTGCCTAGCAAGTCATACAGCCGTCCCAGTGTGGGATGCAATGTTTTGTTATTTGAAGCCCCACTCTGGCTTCTGCCAGGGGCCCAGAATGTAGTCGGGGCATAAATATGGCCTTTCCATAGATATGTCCTAACGGCTGAAAAGGAATTCTGAAACCTCTTCACTGGTGATCCTCATCCGCATTGTAGCACGTTGTGTCATCGAGTGTTAATCGCTTGTGAGATGTCCTGCATGCAGTGTATCTACCACCCCCTGAAATATTAGACTGTCCCGTGACCTGTGGATTTCCCATGCTAACGGCAGCATAATAAATCACCTAAAAGACACAAATATAGAAGACACCAATAACAGATCAAGCAGATGTAACACTAGAGAACACAATTAATTAAAAGTAACAGATCAAACTACCTGTTTAGGTGGTAATTTTGATAAAGGAAAAAAAAAAATGATGGCACACATTGGCAAGGCGTCAGCAGATTTTAATAGCTTGAACAACATATGTAATTCTAAATCGTAAAGTTTTAAAACCAAGCTACATATTTCCAATTCTAATATTATTTCAGTTTTAACATATGCAAGTTAAAGTTGGAGAAGCACTAAAGACATGGAGCGAAAGTTAAATGCATTCGAAAATAAGTGATTGAGGAAAATGATAAAAACAAAATTGAATGAATTCATTAGGAAATAAGAAGTTTGAAGTCTGAACATCGGACCGACATTATGGCACACGGGTGCTTTGTTCTACTCCTTACTCAAATCTGAGTCTGAAGTAGCTCAGCGTAGTGCACCGGCGAGGATCCGGAAATATTTTGGGTAGATTTCTAACCTTAAATTTTGACCTGGTAGCGCCGATAAGCTACTCTTTTCGATTCCCAACTGAAGGAAAAAAGAGAATGTCTGGGCAACCACTATTTTCAACTAGGGCTGTACCGAATAGTCATTTTCACTATTCGGCCGAATACGAATAGCTGGACCAACTATTCACCAGAATACGAATACGAATAGTGAATCATCATCAGCAGGTGCTTTGCCGACTGGCATGGGCGATTATGCCTCGCCACAATCTGCGATCTCCAGCAGCATGTATCAGTTCGTGTGCAGACACACCTCCATGCCATGCAACAAGACTGTCAAGCATCTTCTCTCGTTGTCTTCCCCTATCCCTCCTTCCACACTTTCCAGTGGTCACAACATGTTCTATTTACCCTCTTCTCATAACATGACCGAAAAATGATGACTGTCTCCTTCTGATGTCTGTAAGTAGTTGTCTTGGGGCTCCCGCCTCTTTCAAAACCTCTTGGTTGCTTTTTTGTGTGTGTGGCTGTCCAGGGTATTTTAAGCATTGTTTTGTTAAACCACATCTCTGAGGCCTCAAAAAATTGTGTTGGCCTGCCTACCCATTGTCTAGGACTCACAGCCATATGTTAAAATTGGCTGTATGTAGCAAGCAAGAATTCTTGTTCTAATTTTCAATGATAAAAATATATTGCATAAGACGTTCTTCATTTTATAAAATGCAGTTTTTGCCTGTCTTATTCTGTTTCTTATTTCAGTAATGCATCTTCCATCTGATGTTATCCATGTTCCCAGATACTTACATTTCTGTACTTGTCCCAAAATAAAACCATTGACTTTTTTAAACACATTTTGGAATAATTATCTTCTTTGATACCACCATTACTTCTGTCTTCCCACTATTCAAATTGAGGTCCATTCTTCCACTTTCGTATAGTGTATGAAATAGATTTAAAAAAAAAAAAAAAAAAAATCATCCATAATGTACGCTAAAATTGTACTTCACAAAATGTAGTACAGAATAGTAAACATTTAAAAACATTTCATGTTGTGCATCCTTCAGTCGGTCAGTCTGCGGTAACTAATACCTAGGAATGAAAGTATTCTTAGTTTTATAACAAGTAACTAAACTTGTAAATTGTGACTGACAGCTAAGTTAATCCACGAAAGCGGCATTAGCTTTAAAAAAAATCAATCGTTCCATTTTGTCTGCATTAAGGCAGCTTCTTGTCTCACTGAAGGTATTTCCGGCTGTACTAAACAGACGTTCATTTGGTACTCTCGTAGGTGGTGCACAAAGATAACGCTTGACAGTATGAACCAAAGTGAGAAATTTTTGATATGTTCATTTTCCACCAGTCCAGAAACGAGTGTAAGGTAACCACTATTCGTATTCGATCCGACCTCAACTGTTCGGCCGAATACCGAATTGTTATTAGGTCCACTATTCGGCCCTGAAGCGAATACGAAGCAAATGTTCGGTACAGCCCTAGTATCAACAGTTGTAAGACAGAGAAGATCGCGCTACATTGGACACATCCTGAGAAGAAACTAGAAGAGAATTACCAAAAAGGCATTAACATGAGACATAAAGGGACTGAGGAGGCGAGGACGCCCTAAAATAACCATAAGACGAACGTTGATGAGGGAGGCCAAAGCTGCTAGACTAGATTCCATCCGTGATTGTAGCATATTTGCTATTGATAGAACGTCATTCACTTATAAAAAGAAAAGGGGGAGAACCGTGAGGTCGTAGAATATTATAAATATAATAAATAAACAGAAAATCTATTGATAGGCACTCATAGAAGAAATGAGAAAGACGAAAGGACACACTAGACAATGTAGGAATCAAAAGCTGTAGTTACCCTGCCAGGAATAGATAGACATGACCAATAAAGATGATTTATTTTAGGGGTGCCTTGTTGGTCATGTTCTTAGTACACTTATTTCTAAACCGATGCACACACGCCTTTTGGAGGTGACACGTCACTATATCTTTCGATTTTCACCTCGCTCAGCGTATCCTTCAATTTTTAAATTAAAAAAAAGTGTGCTTATCAATACATTGTCTGTTTTGTTTATTCAACAGGGTAG
>CAJHNH020001544.1:102769-142769 GCA_905116865.2 Candidula unifasciata | reverse complement strand
CCATCTTTTGGTGTAGTCCTCCCTCATGTATCGCTGTCCACCTGTTGCTTTCTTGCCTTAGACCCTTGATTCCAGTATGGTTAAAAGCGTGTTATGACTTCTAATGGCACCAGAGTATTTCGATTATCTGTCTTTTGTTTCTTCCAGTAATTCTCTCTTCATGAATGCTGCACATTCTCCAGAACACCAAGGGGCAGATAACTGGGGAGAGATATAATCACCTATGCCACATGGTATGGCCAATAGTGAAGAAGATTTTGATGATGATGATGATGATGATGATGATGATGATGATGATGAGAATGAAGATGAAGAAGTATAAATTAATTTCATCACATACTTGTTTTTCAGAGATCTTGATGGTGTTGCGGAAGACCGACCAGGTGACAGACTCATAGCATGCAGGGGTGGTCAGACTCCCTTCATACCGGTAGAAAAATCCCATTTCTGAAGGTAGGAGTTTGGCCACATCAATAGCTTGAATACTGACCGCTGTGTCTGGTAATAAGAATAACAATAAGGAATATATAATGTAAGCAGTTATAGCAATTTTTATTTATACTAGAAAAAAACAGTTAACTGCATAACTACCGAAAGGGACATAAATATCATAATTTTTACATTCACAATGTTGTAATTTAAAGAGTGGGGAAAAAAAACTGTTCAAATTGCATACAAAAACACATTTAGCCAATGAACTGACAATTCTTCTGCATCTCTATCGTCGACAGTTTTTAGGCGTACTGGCTTTTACGGAAACTACTAAACACAATATCTGATAACTAGGCGTTCTTCAGAACACGCCATCAGATAGTTAATCGTTTCTTTTCTTGCCTCGGGATACCAGCTAAGTCTGTTGTGTTTCTGTGTAGCATTGTTTCATTTGTGTGTGCTGATGAAGGCTCAACAGCCGCAACGTTCACGTTTTGTTTGTATTTGTTATATTGTGAAGCTTGCCTGTATACTTTTCGTTCGGGTTTATATCTTTTCTTTTCTTGAGTAGCATAATACCCATATTTCCCCAAACGTTCACAAACGATTTAGGTAAAAGAAATACTGTGAACTCCGCTAAGACCAGGCCCAAGCCAGGTTGAAGAAAGGAGGAAGGTCTGGGCGAACATGAGTGCTTCAGGCGTCTCTGGAAGCCTGGTTGAAGAAAGGGGGAGGGTCTGGATGAATCTGAGTGCTTCAGGCGTTTCTGGAAACCTAGTTAAAGAAAGGAAGGGGGAGGGGGGTCTGGATGAATCTGAGTGCTTCAGGCGTTTCTGGAATCCTGGTTAAAGAAAGGAAGGGAGGGGGGGGGCAGTCTGGATGAATCTGAGTGCTTCACACGTCCCTGGAAGCCTGGTTGAAGTTCTTCTGTGTTCGTTCGTAGAGGGCAGTTGGCGCATTGTGTTTTGGTTTACAGTTAAACTGAAATATCTTTTGGACCTAATTTCTGCAAAATCTTAGTCACCTGTTACGACATCTTTGTAGATTACCCTTCTCCCGCCCCTCCCAATGGTCGACAGAACCCACACAGTGAACTTGATATCATGATCTTTATCCTGCTGTGCTATTGTATGTCAGACAGGGCTCGCATTCCAATCTTTCATTATGTTATACAATCAGCTCAATACCATGGATGGAATCAGTTTAGCAGCTTTGGCCTCTCTCATCAATGTTGGTTTTAATATTATAATATACACAACAGACAGGATCTCTTACTTGGAGAGCGGATGTCATTGAGTTTCTGCACAAGAACATCATACGCTGGATTAGATTCCTCTGTCAACTGAAAGGGAAATGCAAGTTCTTGGTGTATCTGACATTAGTTGTTTTATATCTATGGGATTGTTACTTGAACTTCACACCACTCAATTGTTATTGTAACTCTACACCACACAATTGTTAAACTTACTCTACACCACTCGAATGTTATTGTAATCTACAGCACACAATTGTCAAACTTACCCTACACCACTCGAATGTTATTGTAATCTACAGCACACAATTGTTAAACTTACTCTACACCACTCGAATGTTATTGTAATCTACAGCACACAATTGTTAAACTTACTCTACACCACTCGAATGTTATTTTAATCTACAGCACACATTTGTTAAACTTACCCTACACCACTCGAATGTGATTGTAATCAACGGCACACAGTTGTTAAACTTACTCTACACCACTCGAATGTTATTGTAATCTACACCACACAATTGTTAAACTTACTCCACACCGCAAAATTTTTAATTTACTTCACATCAGACAATTGTTTTTGTAACTCTACACCTGCAATCGTTAAACTTACTCTACACCACTAAGTTGTTACTGTAACTCTACACTATAAAATCGTTAAACTTGCGCTACACCATTCATTACAGTTGCTACATTTCACACAGTTGTTACTTTAACTTTAAACTACTTTAACTCTGCCCCACAGTTGCTTATTTAACTCTACAGCACACAGTTGTTACATTATATGATACAGTACAATTGCTACTTTCATTTACAGTTGTTACTTTCACTCCAGATCGCACAGTTACTACTCCAACTCTACCCCACAGCTGTTAATTTAACTCTACACCACACAGTTGTTACTTTACACCAAACAATACAACGGCTACTTTTCACACAGTTGTTACTTTAATTCTGAACACACAATTGTCACTTTAATTCTAAACACACATTTGTTACTTTAAGTATAAACACACAGTAGTTACTTCAGTTCAAACACACAGTTGTTTCTTTAATTCTAAACACACAGTTGTTACTTTAATTTTGAACACACAGTAGTTACTTCAGTTCCAAACACACAGTTGTTACTTTAATTCTAAACACACAGTTGTTACTTTAAGTATAAACACACAGTTGTTACTTTAATTCTAAACACACATTTGTTACTTTAATTCTAAACACACAGTTTTTACTTTAATTATAAACACACAGTTGTTACTTTAATTCTAAACACACAGTTGTTACTTTAATTCTAAACACACAGTTGTTACTTTAATTCTAAACACACATTTGTTTCTGTAATTCTAAACACAGTTGTTACTTTAATTCTAAACACACAGTTGTTACATTAATTCTGAACACACAATTGTCACTTTAATTCTAAACACACTGCTGTTACTTTAATTCTAAACACACAGTTGTTACTTTAATTCTAAACACACAGTTGTTACTTTAGACCACAGAGTTGCCGTACTTATCTACACCATACAATACAACGGCTACTTTCATACAGTTGTTACTTTACCTTTAGACCACAAAACAGATTTTCAACTCTACTCCACAGTTATTAATTTAACTGTACACCACACAGCTGTTACTTTACACTACACAATTGTTACTTTACACTACACAGTTGTTACTTTACACCACACAGTTGTTACTGTAACTATGCCACTCTTTTAACTACGAGTGCCAGCACACTTTTCTGGACAAAGGACAAAAAAAAAAAAAAAAAAGACAAATGGAGAGCTCACCTCATACATAAATCCAAGAACAGCTAAACCATCGGACTTGGAGACAGCAGTTGTCAGGTCTGGATAGATGGTGTTGTAGTGTACAATATGCACCTGTGTGAAGTCAAATATTGCAAACTATTAACTATAGCAGAAAAAGAAGAAGAAGAAGAAGAAGAAGAAGAAGAAGAAGAAGAAGAAGAAGAAGAAGAAGAGCTTTATAAAATGTGTGTCAGGAAACATTAGTGTGTCGGCTCTAAAATGTGTGTCAGGAAAAATTAGTGTGTCGGCTGCAATGTGAAGGTGTTAAACTCGCCATCGCCAGATACTGTGAGATCCATGGTTCTCTATAACACAATAGAATACAGTCATCTAGAAAGACGGAAAGGTGACAACGACTTCGATATGAATGCAGGCAATTCATAAACAGAGAAATTACCCTTTTATAAAACCATCATACGAGGCCATCTCTCGTAAAAATTAGTGTTTCCGATTTTAGGAGTCACTACACGGCATTTTTTCAAATTTATGACAAAAATATAACGTTTTTAATTATTTCGTTTTTGAAAAGTTCGGCATTCTTTGAATGGATTACACGCAAAATTTATGTCAATTTATATCACGTGTAAACAATTTAGCTTTGAAAAGGTAATACTAAAGACACTACCCCATGCACTTTTTTAAGATTAAAAAAAAAGTTTAAATTTCAGTTTTCTCACATCTCTATATTTCTGTTTATTGTGTGGGTGAAATCATAAAATCTCAGATAATTTAAAGGCCAGAAACATGAAATTTAGTATGAATACTCCTTAAACAATACTATAGAAACTGGTCTTTTCAAAAGTAGATTTTATAAAGTTTTTTTTTTTATTTTTTTTATATTTAATTATTTTCTTATGATGCAAGATTTTTTCGACTTTTTCAATAAACCCACATTTTAAAATTGTACAAAAATATTTAAAAACATGTTTAAACTACATCTGTACCTCTAAATTGAAAAAAAAAAAAATTATGTATCTATCATCTATTTTCTAATACGTATGTTAGTTTCTGAAATTTTAGGATTCTAAGTTCATGTTTTTTTCCCCCACAAGATGGCGGCTATTGCCATGACAGCCATGATTTTTCCGTACTTGAAGTATGCAAATGAACTAACAGGTATCCCTTCTAATGACTATTATAAAATAATTGCTCTAACACTGTAAATTAAAAAAAAAAATTGTTGCGTAGTGACCCCTTAATATGCCTGACTCTGGACAGTTGGTAGATTCCTGAAAATTATTTAAAACTGCGGAGATGTGGTTTATATAGACAAATGATGAGAATACCTTGGGTAGATAAAAAGAGTAATGAGGATGTCTTGTAAGAAACTGACTAAGGTAACCGACTGGCCACATCAGAAATAGACCGACTACATTATTCGGTCTTGTCATGAAAAGGAGAAAACCTGGAGTACATTGTGAGAATAGGAGTGTTCGAGGGGAGGAGAGGCACAGGGAGAGAGAGAGATTACCGAGAGAAAAGATGCTGGGCAGTCTGACGTCTTGGCACGGAGAAGCGTCTGTGTCAGAGTTAATTGAAAGTACATGAGATGGAAGGTTGGGGATTTTCATGACTACCAACGACACATGGCATGGAGGATCATCTGTGTCAGAGTAGACTGAAAGTACACGACACAGAAGGTTGTGGAAAGAAGAGCCCCACCCCCTCCCCTTTTTCCTCTCCACTAATATTAAAAAAAAAAGTAAAATAGTTACGTGTCCTTTACAGGACGTTGCAGAACCAACCCCAGCGTTTTTGGCTGTTGTGGTTTTTTCTAGGCAAATGTTATGTTCAATAGTTTTGCCATTGCTTACTGAAAGGTCAGCTCTCGGTACCACTGTGAAAACAAGCACAAGACAAAACGTCCGAAACTGAGATCGAATCCGGCACCCCGGCATTAGGAAGCGAATTCACAACGCCCAAGCCATAGACGCCAACCTCCAATATAACCTTATGGTTGAATGCAGTTTTTGGCATTTGTACCTTGGTGGTTCTTACTTTAGTGACATTTTCAACTTTTGCATCATCGTATGTTAATTTCCCAGTGTGCGGTCCTAAAAGGGTTCAACTTCACTTACTCACCCACAAGTATGCAACTTCCTTACCCGCACAGGACTACAGGTTTACCGGGCTGGTACACGTGTCAAGTAGGCATTCATTATAACTTCTTTCGAGGTTGCACGGGCTATTTTAAATTTTCCCTGTTGGTCTGCCATCTAGACTAAGATTCTATTTTAAATTGCAGGGTCGTAAACTGTAATATAGAAACTCGGAGAGGACAAAAGATCGATCAATAGATCGAAAGAGCGATCAATATATCGATCAATATATAAATCGCATTCAACCTTTGGCAGGGGAAACACCTACAACTCCTCAGAAAGTTCAAAATCCTAATCTCATCAACGCTACTTGCTCCGGACTGCACATACTTCTCTCATTGGTCCTGTCCTTTGTCCAATTTATTTATGCAATACCAGCTTGGGAATACAATGTTTTGTTTCAATCAAGGACTCCGTGAAGATGCTCTGCGTTGACTTAAGAACTGACATCATAGGACACAGGAGATTCTCATAAGTGCTCCGTCCTCGATTTCAGCAGCCAGCGGGGAGTTAAAAGTGTCTCCCGCTTTTCCTTTGAGTGTAGAGTGTTGACCAGATCCCGTGGTCCCACTTAGCTGAACCATTCTCTCCAGACCGTAATGATAAATTTTTTGCCTCTCCATTGAACACTTTCTGCGAAAAGACCATGATCACACGAGTGATGAATGGAGACTTTGTCCGATGTATTTTGAAGAAAGATGTGCCGCAAAACACGTGCTATGTAAAGATTTTTATTTCAATATAAGTTTAATTACATATCCTTTACAGGACATCAATGCGGCACCGCGATAGGGAGGGGTGTCAACACACGAGCTGATACGCACAGTTGAATATGGCTGATTGCGGAGAGATATGATGGCCCACGCCAGTCTGCAAGGTACTTGATGGCAATGATGTCAGGTAAATATAGTTTTTATTCAACATAACGCCCATTAGAAGTAGAAGCAACGTCTTACCTCCATTGGATAAGCTTGATTATCGATCAAATGTTCGGAACCACGTGTGTTGTCCCCTCCCCAGTGGAAGTGCAGCTGTGCCGCCTTGTATGGGTTCTGCAGCCCGCCTCCAAAAATGTGAAAATTGCCGGCAGTGATGTCAATTTGAGCTACCAGTGAAATAAAAATGGGGAATTGAGAGAACACATGAATTTAGAGAAACAATGACTTATAAAGAAATATTGAATTAAGAGAAAATTTGTACTAAAAGCAACAGTGAATTAGGAGACACACATTGAAGTAAGAGAAATAGTGTATTAGGAGAAAGTGAGTTAAAAAATCAAGAGAAGCAAAAAATGAGAAGCAGTGAAACAGAATCAAGAGTGAATTAAAAAAAGTCGGGAATTCAGAGAAGGAGTGAATTCAGGGTATGAGTGAGCTATTCTGGAACAACGAATTAGATCTGTTGTAGAACCGATTCTGACCCCAGCACAGGTCGGATTCAGGAAAGGAAGAGAGTATGCTGACGCTATTTTCGCCCTTAGAAAAATTAGCAGAAAGACAATAGAACACGTACACTAAATGAACATCGCTTTTATAGATCAAGACAAGACTTTTGACAGAGTGAACAGAGATTTACTATTGGATGTCTTTGGAAACTATGGAATAAATGGAACAATGTTAGATTGTGTAAGAGCTATTTATAGAGAAAGTGAAAGCACCATTAAAAAAAAAAAAGAAAATCTGGCTTCACATACTGGTTCGCAGTAACATCAAGAGTAAGGCAGGGGTGTGTTCTTTCCCCTTTACTTTTTTATAATATTAATGGACAATATTATTAAAATAGACATAACACCACCAGTTGCTGATAAACAGGAGGACTTCAATGAGCTGCTCTTTGTCGAAGATCAGTGCATGTTCCACTGTGAAAGTAAACATCTGCAGGACAACATAAATCAGTTGCCTCAAACATCAAATGAAGATGAATATAAAAAAAAAAAAAAAGCACAGAGGTCATGAGAATAAGTAGAGAGCAACAAACCATCGACAAAAACATCAAAGATCAAGTCTGAAACAAGTGCAATAATTTAAATACGTGGGAGGAGTCTTTACATTCAATGATAAAATAGACAGAGAGATAGAAACAAGAATCCAACAAGATAACAATATCACGTACCAACTTGCTCCAGTTTTAAAACACCCTGCTATCCCAACAGAGAGAAAAAAGACAAATTATAAATATAATATTTATACCGACTTAAGGTTACCAGTGTCAGACAACACTGACAAAAGTACTCGAGAGAAAACTAATCACCTGTGAAATGAGAAACGACGTGTTCACAAAAACTGTTGGAACAAACCCACACCCCAACCCCCATGGTCAAATATATGGAGAAACTAAGAATGAAATGGTTTGGCCATTTAATGAGAATGAAACCAACGATGCCAGCAGCAAGAGACAATCTGACAACCTGACAATCAAAACACCAAGAGGCAGGGAAAGACCGAGAAGAAAATGTATTGAAGGAGTCACTGACACCTTGAGACTACATAATATCACGGCATATCAAGAGACCGAGCTCGCCCTGGCTCGGCTGCCGATCGTCTGATGAACTGCGACGCCTAGCGGCACAAGCAGATATTGACAAAAGATGAAAGAAAAAAAGTGTGTTATTAGAAACAGTGGGTAAAGAGAGACAGTATATTCAGAGACAGTGCGTGCAGAGATACAGGCAATTAGGTGACAGATAACTGTAATAGATATGGATAAATAAAAGACTATGCAAATTTAAACAATATGGACACAGTACATTGCTCAGTCTCATGACTGGTATATTTCGCTGTTGGGAGCCGCCATCGTCTAGCGGCTAGACGCTAGCCCCTGGTTCGGAAGGTCGTGGGTTCGGTTCCTGAAGGGGCCCGGACTTTTTTCATAATGACTCTGGCTCCAAGGTCGACCCAGCCTTGAGTGGATACCAGGTGCAGTCGTGTGAAGTAAAAGCGGCCGGCATGATGCAGACCACATCACCCACCAAGTGCCGTTTGGTCTATACAATTTAGGTCTACGCCTTTATACACAATACGCCTCAAAGGTGGAAAAGGGTCCTTTACTTAGTTTTTATTTACTTATATTTCGATGTATCTCGTCAGTTGCATTACCTTCATAGTTAAAATCAATACATAATAAAGAGCGCGAAAATGAATGCTTTTCGCTGAAATACATAAATCGCATTGTCATGTTTCGGATGTAGATCTTTCCACCGAAAATTCAACCATGTGATTAGCACGATAACTTCAAATTTATCACACGCTCTAAACTGCATTAACATGTTTAGGCTGTAGATCTCTCTACCGAAAATTCTACCATGAGATTAGCATGATAACTTCAAATTTATCACAAGTTCTTTTTGTTTACATAAAGTATGAGAGTTCAGTTTTATTAATACGGCTTCAGACACTTGTCTATTCAAGCAAATGTCTATTCATTGCGTGGTAAATAATTGGAAAGACACGTGCTTTTATTAACCACTCACTGAGAGTCATTAAAATGATGCTCTGTCGAAAAATTGGGTTTTCGCTTCTTTGGTGATCTTGAAAAAAAAAAGATCTCCACACAGATGTTTATGTAGCCATCTACGAACATCATACATAGATTTAAAAATAGGAGGGTGGGGGGTTCACCCACCTTGCACGAGGACCTCAGGACGCCTTAGACGTCTAGTTCCTACTACCGCCCCCCCCCCCTTTTTTCATTTCACTGTTTATGGTGATGCTATGTACATAGATAACTACCCACTACATATTAGGGTGGAGTCAATCAAATGCATGGACAAGTTTACAAAAACTCCAGGCAGACCTACTCTTTTTAAAATGTCCTATTAAAGTTGTTTTTTGAGTGTTTTTCTTTGTATGAGGTAAGGAGGCGGGATAGGATGGGGGGGGGGGGGGGGGGGGTCTTCTATTTGCTCTTTCTAATTAAATGACTAAGTATATCTCCATTTCTTTTAGGGGGCTGTGTAGTCTCGAGGCATGGTGTCCGCCTCAAGTGTTAGAGGTTCCGGATTCAATCCCCGGTAACAGCTGGGATTTTTTCACGTGGACTTGCATATAGTAATTTCCCCTGGTTTCTAGGTAGTGAGATCAGACGCCCGTGTGCATTGTTGCGCACGTAAAAATATCCCTTGGCTGTTGGAAATAGAAAAGAGTAGCCTCACGGCGCTGCCTGGGTAAAATATTTGGAGTTAAAAATCTGCCCAACGTATTTCAGCATCCCCGCCGGTGCTACAGAGCCTGTGCACTGTGCTGAGCTTCTTCGGACTCAGGCTTGAGTTGGAAGAAGAAAGGAGCACATATGGATTACTACCCGTGTGCCATGATGTTGATCTGTTGTTCAAATCTTCAACCTCAACCTCAATTTCTTTGAGGCTGTTCTTGATAATTAATCGTTATTCGTTTAAAAAAAAAATGTTTTTGTCACTTTTAACCAGCTCCTAAAAATAAACGGCGGTTATATCGTAACTTTGTTTTTTTGCTGAAAGTTTTTTGATGCCATCACTTAATATTTTGTGTGGTCTTCTTTGTTGCTCTCTGTTCATTGTATTTCTTTATTGTGTCTGTAGCAGTTGGCCCAAAACAGACTCGTCACACGACCAAACCAGCTCAGCTGTTGTTCTTTGATGAACTGTCCAAACTGTACTAAATTATGAATTTAATACTTTAGTGTTCTTTATGTAGGTATGAAGTTTACCTTCTACACATCCTTGCTTTCTGGGTATTTTGGAGAGAGAGAGGGAGAGAGACAGAGATAGAGAGATAGAGAGAGACGGAGAAAGACGGAGAGAGAGAGGAGGAGAGACAGAAACAGACAGAGAGAGAGATAAGGAGAGAGAGGAGGAGAGAGAACGAACGAACAAACGAACGAACGAACTTTATTTTCAAAGGGCCATAAATTGAGGCTGCAGGCCTGTCTTACATTAGGCCCTTCTAAACACCCACCTTTTACACAGTAATTGTATTTTATTAGTAAAGAGAGAGGAAAAAAAAGAGAAAGAGAGAGAGAGAGAGAGAGAGAGAGAGAGAGAGAGAGAGAGAGATATGAAAGGTTTTCAGAACTTCGTTGTACTGGCAAATCCCATTAGTCTCGATTATGGATCGATCTCTTCCTCCAGCTGCATGTCTAGAACGTGGCACAAAAGACGAATTTCCTGTTTTCAGTGACGATTCCCTAGGAAATCTCCACAAAAATTGCACTTGTGACCCGAACAGCAAATGGCTTTACCACATAGCTACAGAGCGCTCCCCCCCCCCCCTTCCCCTTTTTTTCCCTACAGCCTTTTTTCCCGAAGCAGGGAAGAGATCTGTGCAATGCAATCCCCTCAAAGATGATAGTTCTGAATTCGTGCATTGATTCATAGTACTGTTGCATCATTATTTGTACATAAGATTCGCAGTCTATTATTTCATTTTGTTTGATCCTGTGAAGTCATCTCACTATAATGGGTCAATCCTGTCCATGTCCTTTGGCTTTACTCGACAATGTTCGCATTAGGTTTCTCTTGAACGTCCTTAGATGAAGGCCCTACACTCAGCACTGTGAGACGAAGAAAACCCAACTCGGCAGACATGGAAACAACACCAAGAAACACAAAATTAATTAATAGCAGCACTATCCACAGCCACAATTATAACCATAGCTACTTAGGACAAGGCTAGTTCAATCAACTTGGCCAATTCAAACTGACAGTACCTCAAGGTCTGTACAGCTCAGATGAAACGCAAGGTGCCTGACTGTGCGTCGACCGGTCCTTTTGGTCAATGTTCACGCCCGGAGGTAGGCAGAAAAGCCATTTTTTCTCCCAGATTTACAGTCTCTGTCATGAAATCAAGCCCGAAGGGTTACGTTATCCAGAGTACCGAGTCAAAGGGTTAACAAATCATGGTGTTTAGAATTAAAAAAAAAAAACACACACACACAAAAACTCTGCGCTGGCTACTGAAGATGGGAAAGGAGCACTTAAGAAAATGCCCGAATGCAGTGATGTGGGTTCTTGAATCAACTCAACTAGGTCTGTACATCAACTTAGTAGTTTCTATTAAGTACACTGCGCGAGTAACACACAGAAAGTCTGGTCTGTATGGATCAACCAGAACTACGGCAAACCAAACATTGAGGCCAAAGAGGCAGGAGACAGTTATACAAACTTACCCGCGTGACCGTTGTTCTTCAGTTCCACCCTGACACCGGCAACAGAAGTATAATTATAGTAAATGAAAGGTTTGATGTATTTGTATTGGACTTTCTCAGTTTCGAGGTTAATAGGTGACTGTCGGCTTGTGGGTTTGTCCTTACAGATGGGGAAGTCCTTGTACCAGTGATGTGCTCCATAATCGCCGCGGTAAGTCCAGAGTGATTGTACACGCGCTGAAAATGAATCGAACAATAAGATAAGAAGAAACTCCACAGGGAAGCATTACAGCAGGAGTCTACCAATCATCAGTAGAAGTAATCTCTCGTCGACAAATGTTTCGGTCTACGAGCTTGTAGACATTTTCAGAGAGTGGGCCCGCCTGAGTTCATGAAGCTCACGGTTGATTTCCTCCCGCTGCACGTATTACCAGACAATATAAATTGTAATGCCACTGCTTTAGGCATTTGTGTAGTTGACTATCGAGACAGTGGTCGTTAAATTCTTAGAAGTGGCCGGACTTCAAGCACTACAGTTCTGGGAGTCGACCCTGTGTCATGGATACAGTTTGAAGAAGTTCATGAGAGCATGTTTCTTCCCTATAATATATTCATGTCATTCGAAGTCTATGCCTCAGTTCATAAGGAAGAAAATAGTAGTAATAGTATACTAATCACTCAGCAAGTCCTATCTTCACAACAGGCCTGAAAGTATCCCTTTCCTTAGCCAGCTCTCCGACCCTTGTGCTTTCAATGCCAATGTTTTTTTTTTATTTCTCGTATCCTACTTCGCGGTGGTCGACCCCTGCCTCGCCTTCCACAAACCGCTCCTTCCATTACCGTCTTTTCCAAGCCACCAGGGCGCTTGCTGTGGCCAAAATACTTCAACTTTCAGGATGCTGTTTATGAGCCAGTTCTCCTTCGTGTTCAGCTAGTTCTTCTTCTTCTTCTTCTTCTTGTTCACCGGCTGTGAATTCCGGCGGTAAGTCGCGGTTGTTCGTCCAAATGGACTTTTGGCTTTTACCTTGACCTGAGTTTTGCGTGTACATCCGTTTTACTGGCTTATTTGTTTGCAGCTAGTTCAGAATGTCGATGTTTTTCCTGATCCGTGGTATTCTAAGAATTTTTCTATAGCATTTCCATTCAAAAGCTTGAATCATTTTCCTTAGTGACTGAGTGAGAGTCCAATACTCACGACCGTAAGTATAATATGCTAATATTTTATTAAAAGATTTTCAGAATACCACGTGGGAAAGAAGAGTGAAAAGATTAGGGAATTAGTCCCAAACCCACATATCGTGGCTTTGAAAGGGCCAGAATATTATCCTAAACGTTAAAAAGTTGTGAAATGCCCTTTGGGAACAGGCAACGGACTCAGTGGAGAAACACGATTATTATGGCCTGGAGAGAATGAGGCACCTGAGTGTAACCCGAGGGTCTGGCCGGTTCACTACACTCAGAGGAAAGGCAAGACGGACAGATAACTAGAATGTGACCGTTAATCAGTGTTGGAACTCTGCGTTAACTGCTGAAGATGAGGACCCAGCACACATGGTACTGCCCCGAATGCTGTGATGTCAATTCTTGACTCAACTCAAGTCAACTCAAGCTGAAAGACCGGGTTGTTAATCGAGTTCTGGACTTTAGCCTTGTACCAGGATTTGAATGTTGCGTACAGATCCGATTTAGATGTTTTGCTTATTTATGTGCAGACTGTTGGTTCCTTGCCTCTCATGCAGACACATTCCGACTTTAAAGAAAACTGTGATGCTGCATACATTGGACAAGTCCCCGTTAGAGAATCTGCTTCTAGTATGATTGCAGCGCCAGACACAGATTCCTTTTGCTGGTTGTTTTAAACATTTCTGTAGCCCGTGTGCTGGGTACCCACTTATTCTAGCTATGGGCGAATCGATCCATTTTGAAGTTTAGATTCTGTAGTAGTCTAAACACTATTTTAACAGATGAAATTGTTTCGAATAACTGGGAAGTTTAGCTTTAGTCTATATCGTCGTCGTCGTTATCGTTATCGTCGTTGTCGTCATTGTCATCATCGTCGTCGTTGTCGTCATCGTCGTCATCGTTGTTGTCGTCATCATTGTCGTGATCATCGTCGTCTTCGTCATCGTTGTTGTCGTCGTTGTTGTCGTCATCGTCGTCGTCATCGTTGTTGTCGTCGTTGTTGTCGTCATCGTCGTCGTCATCGTCGTCCTTGTTGTTGTCGTCATCGTCGTCGTCGTTGTTGTCGTCATCGTCGTCATCGTTGTTGTCGTCATCGTCGTCGTCGTTATCGTCGTTGTCGTCATTGTTATCATCGTCGTCGTTGTCGTCATCGTCGTCATCGTTGTTGTCGTCATCATTGTTTTACCTATGACAGGGCTTTAGAACCCACACGGGGGACACGAATATGAATTATACTTACTGATAAAACTATTATAAACAGCCCTGAAATTTGGATTAGGTATGTCTATTAGTGGCCTAATTTTGACAGGAAAATAGACCCACTGTCCCATAGACCCACTGTCCCATGGACCCACTGTCCCATAGGCCCACTGCCACATAGAAACGCTGTCCCATAGACCAACTGTCCCATAGGCCCACTGTCCCATAGGCCCATTAACTCACATGCATACTGTCCCATAGACCCACTGTCCCATAGGCCTACTGTCCCATAGACCCACCGTCCCATAGACCCACTGTCCCATAGACCCATCGTCCCATAGTTCCATCCACTGTCCTATAGGCCCACTGTCCCATATACCCACTGTCCCATAGACCCACTGTCCCATACGAAGCATATCGTAAAGGAAAACTAATTAGGGACGATTTCTTCGAATTTGGAGTACATTGGCCCAAGAGACGGGATAAACTATAGGCTGCATATATATATATTAACTAGATCTGTAGAACAGATATGCACACTAAGCTCATGGTTTAGAAATAGATCAAAGTCTAGAAATAGACGAACATCAGAAAATGTTTGCCGGTTGTGTTGTTTTATAGGGAAAAAAAAAACCATCACGTTCACCTTGTATACCCGACGGTGGGGCTTTATGTTCAATTGTGCGCCATATAAAATAGTTTAGCATTGAACACCACCAAGTAGCACTGAAAAGGACTCCTGTAGTATTGATACAATCAAAGGAGACAGCATAAAATACTGACGAAGTCGTCTACCGGCGAGTAAATGGGCAATGATGCATTCCGCCGGAGTTTCAGCCGATGAGCGCTAAGGAGATTATGTAGCTCTGAGATGTGCACCAATTATACTTACCAATGAAATTATTCCGGACGAGTCTGGAGTTCAGATTTTGCACTGGTCTGAAGTTGTTTACTAGCTGAAGCCTAACTCCAGCTGCATCCTTCTCTGATGACTTTAGCCTTCTGAAGGCAGCCAGCTGTGAATGTAAACATTAGTTAACAGGTCATCTCTAGTGCACATCATACCCTACAGTTGGTAAGTACGCCCATCCCCTCAGAAGATCCCACAGTATGTAGCCTAAACGACTCTATGTCAGTTTTGATTTTTTTTCCTCTCTAGCTTCCAATACGGTTTATCTTGTCTGTCCTTGGCGTCTAAAAATTACATTGACAAGCCATGGACCAGGGTAATATACTGAATGCTTTTATGAGTTTTAAAAAGTTTGTGTGTACCAGTTGAAAAATTAAATCAGCAAACATGGTCAGACTGCACGAACAGCATTATTAACGAGATGTCTCCAAAAAAGAACACTACGCTGTTGAAACACAGTGGGCTGAGCCTCGAGAGGCGAAGCGTAAGAAGTGTTGGTGTTGTGGGTAGTGGTTCCCCCCCCCCCCCCCTTACTTCACCCTAGGTCTAGTGAATATCTGTTCACGAAAGGAGCGTCCATTGCGGTGTCAGCCTCTTGACCTAGCAAAACCTCTCTTACCTCAAGATTATTGTGCGTGGCGAAGAGTCACAGCCTCCCAGAGGTAGTCCTGGTAACTGAGGGGTGCGAATCCCCAGGCAAAACACAATGGATCTAGAGGAGCAAACCTCGATAATAAACCCGGTGCACCACACCGTACTGCCCCCTGTGGGAGGGAAGGAGCCAGAGGTGTGCTGAACAGTCTTAGGAATGGAAAAATTTACGCTAACCCCCCTGAATACTGGAAACTATCGTGATGGGACAGGGACTCAGGACGTGACGATCCCGTTGCCCCAACTACTCATGCTTAGGCCATGAAGAGCTCAGCGAAACCAGCAGGCAATCTGGTGGCGGGGAATGAGCACACTGTCACTGTGAGCCCCACCTTAGCTACGTGTTAAAGGGGAAGGCAGAAACACAACCCATATTTCCTTTAGAACTGGTACAGGGCATTTCTAGCTGCTGCCCGGGAAGGAAGGTAATCCACGGACGCCCCATCACCACAATGCCATGAATATGTAAAAATTTAAGAATACATACGAGTTCGGTCGTCGCCTCGTCTATCAAGGCCCGCGCCAGATAGTGGGAAACCAGGCTGTCATGTGCGAAAAATTGGCTACTGGAAAATCTAAGATAAATAGGAAAATCAGACACCCCAGGAGGAGGAAGAGTGGGAGGGAGATCAAAGAGAACTCAGACCGCACAGCAAAAAATACACAGATGCTCAATACTCTGCAACTGAACATCTGTGGAATAAGAAATAAGAAACTTGAACTTGCCAAACTGCTAAACAACCACAGGGTACACGTGGGTGCCCTACAAGAAACCCTGCGTAAAGACTCTGATCTGCATCTCACTGGATATACTAGTTATGCCTGTAAGTGCAATGACTGCCGGGGCATAGTGACCTATATCAGAAATGACATACAAGGAGATGTAACAATGCTATCGACATCTCACCCTACAGTTGTGCAAAAAAATTACTATCTCGCACAATGGAAGCAAATATACGATATACAAGTGTACAGCCCACCTCAGACAACATGCAACATACCAGAACTATACAAAACACAGTACCATAAAACCCTTCTTGTTAGTGACTTCAACGGACACTCGCCACGTTGGGGTTACCCTGACTACAATAGCACAGGGAAATACATCGAAGATACTTGTGAAACAACTAATCTATTAGTGCTGCAGGACACAGTCTACACCTACACTGTTAAACAGGGCCCACCTATCTCTCAGCCGACCTGATCTGACCATCCGCTCATCCGACTTAGCAGACGCTTGAATAGGTATACTTTGAATAGGTATTAGGTGAAGTCCAGGAAGTAAAGGCGGCCGGCGTGATGTTGACCCCATCCCCCCACCGAGCGCCGACTTGTATGTTATTCACAATGTGTATCGGACCATTCAGTCCATAAGTGCTCGAATTCCCTCTGCAGTAAATCTCGCAGTGTGTAACAACTGAAGACACAAAAAAAGTCCTTCGCTGACTTTCCACATAATGCTCTTGTCTGACTTCCCACCTAGTGCTCTTGTCTGACTTCCCACCTAGTGCTCTTGTCTGACTTCCCACATAGTGCTCTTGTCTGACTTCCCACCTAGTGCTCTTGTCTGACTTCCCACCTAGTGCTCTTGTCTGACTTCCCACCTGGTGCTCTTCTTGGACTTCCCATCTAGTGCTCATGTCTGGCTTCCCACCTAGTGCTCTTGTCTGACTTCCCACCTAGTGCTCTTGTCTGACTTCCCACCTAGTGCTCTTGTCTGACTTTCCACCTAGTGCTCTTGTCTGACTTCCCACCTAGTGCTCTTGTCTGACTTCCCACATAGTGCTCTTATCTGAATTCCCATATAGTACTCTTGTCTGACTTTCCTCATAGTGCTCTTGTCCGACCATTCGCTTTCTTAACATGATGTTCTTGCAGTCTGGTCATGGTTACAGATTCAAAGTCATAACTTGGCTCTCGCAAACGTCTCTCTTCTCTAGGAGTATTCAGTATATCAGCCTGGTCCCTAGATCGTCAATGACTGATAAATTATATATACTGATATTTAATAAATACAAAAAAAGAAAGAATGCTAATACTGAATATGTTTTGTGTAAAAAAAATATTTAAAAAAAAAGATGTCAATGGATATATACAAGACCGTACACCCACCTGGGACTTCGATATTTTGATGGTGTCATTGAAAACTGACCAGATGACTGTCTCAAAACACCGAGGGGTTGTTAGGCTGCCGCTGTAGCGGAAGAATTTCCCCTTGTCTTGAGGAAGAACGGAATTGAGTCTGAAGGCCTTTAACTGTGTACTGGTATCTGTTGGGAAAAAAAAAAAATTAAAGTAAAAGATTTTTAAAGAAAGAAAGAAAGAAAGAAAGAAAGAAAGAAAGAAAGAAAGAAAGAAAAGAGAAGAGAAAGAAAGAAAGAAAGAAAGAAAGAAAGAAAGAAAGAAAGAACGAACGAAAAAAAGAAAAAGAAAAATTGAAAAGAAGGAAATAAAGACACGTATACACATAGACAAAATGACACTGATGCAAAAAAAAAAAAAAAAAAGAAAGAAGAAAAAAAGGAAGGAAAGAAGGAAAGAAAGAATGAACACGAATGAATGAACAAAAGGACGAATAAATGAACGAAGGAATAAACGAACAAACGAACAAAAGAAAGAAAGAAAAATAGAAAGAAAGAAAAAAGAAAAAAGAAAGAAAGAGAAACTAAAAAGAAAAGAAAAAGGAAAGAAAAATAAAGAAAAAAAGAAAGTAAATAGGGAAAGAAAGAAAGAAAGAAAAAAAAAAAAAAAAAAAAAAAAAAGACAGACAGACGGAAAAAAAGAAAGAAAAAGTAAAAGAAAGAAAGGCACAAATACACAAAGTTAAAAAACGCAAAAAAAAGGAGGGAAGAAAGACACAAAAGAAGAAAAGAAAAAAGAAAAGAAGGAAGAAATGAAGGAACGTAAGCTGAATGGGAGAAACGACGAAAGAAACAAAAACACAAAGCTAAAATAAAACAAAGAAAGAAAGGAAGACAGACACGAAAGAAGAAAGGACGGAGGACAGACAAAACAGAAGAAAAAGAGGGAGGGAGAGACGGAAGGCAAGAAAAGCAAAAATACACAAATATATGAATGCATCAAGACACAAAGATAAAAAGGAAGGAAGGAAGGAAGGAAGGAAGGAAGGAAGGAAGGAAGGAAGGAAGGAAGGAAGGAGGAAGGAAGGAAGGAAGGAGGGAGGGAAGGGAGGAAGGAAGGACATTGGACAGTGTGGTCTTCCTTGGCACAGGATCTGAACAACTATTAGGTGACCTGTTTCCATGCAGTTCGGAGTGCTGTTACCCCATTATTATTAACACCGTTTAGATTTAACTTGCACATACAAATCTAACTGAATTGAAGAACAAAATAACCACAAATATTGAGTCGAGTTGAGTTAAGTCAAGAATTGACATCACAGCACTCGGGGCATTCCCGTGCATGCTCCGTCCTCATCTTCAGCAGCCAGCGCAGAGTTCCAATATTGATCGTACCGGTCACAATCTGGTTAAAGTCCTTTTCTTTCCTCTGAGTGAATTGAGCCGGCCAGATCATCTGGTTTCACCCATGTGCTATAATAATCTTGTTTCTCTACTGATTCCGTTGCTTGTTCCTAAAAGGCCCTGACCACATCTGCCTTGTCATGTATCAGTTCACCACCCAGTGGTGCCGATACAGCCAATCTGTCTGCCTGTTCATTACCCACCACGCCGGCACCACATGGAGAAAAGATCCAAAGTATGCACCCTACCCGTGACCTTGCCAGTGAAACTTGCCACTCAGCTCGAAGCATTCCTGTCTGAACCTTTTTCAGCATGCTTTCAGAGTCTTTTACAGTTACGACGTGTGCATGCATCTTGTTCTCTAGCTAGGTGAGAGCTGCAGTTACCGCCTCCACCTCCATTCTCATGCTAGATGTTGTGGTGTCATATGCTAGTCTCTCTTGCACTAAAGATTTCCCACTTGATTTCGCTACGAAACTCCAGGCACTTCTCTTTCCTATCAGCACCGAACCATCTGTATAGATAATCAATCAGATCACCTGGGAGTGAATTGTCGTGAATTACATGTGGACTTCCACCTCCGTAGCACCCGCTGGCCACATTCTGCACATCCGGGTCAATGTAATCACAACCCTACACTTTTCCGCTGGTACTCTGACTAGCGACAAATAATGTAGAGAGAGAGAGAGAGAGAGAGAGAGAGAGAGAGAGAGAGAGAGAGAGAGAGAGAGAGAGAGAGAGAGAGAGAGAGAGAGAGAGAGAGAGAGAGAGAGACGAGAACTTTGCAAATGACAGGACACACTGGTGTGCATTTGTTAAAGGAATAGTGTTGAATGTTGAATTATAAATAGACATCACAGCACTCGGGACATTCCCATAAGTGCTTAGTCCCCATATTCAGCAGCAAACAAAGAGTTCCAATTCCGATGGTACCAGCAACCAATATATATCCGTCTCATCCCTCCCCTGAGTGTTGAGCGTCGGCCAGATCCCCTGGTTAAGGGAATAGGCTTTATTTAAACAATAAACAATAAACTATGACAAAAAAAACAAACATGACACTGGAAACATCAAGACGCAGAGGGAGACCGAGAAGACGATGAATTGTAGGAAACTCTAACAGCCAAAGACTTCACAGCATCACAACATACGAAGCGACCGAGCGTGCCCTAGTTCGGCTACCTATCATCTGTTAAACTGCAATGTCTATAGACACAAAACTGCTACTGACAACAACAACAACAAAAAAAACCACCCCAAAAAAAAAATTTAAGCGGTGGTAGCACGAGTAATTGTGGCTTGTTTATGCTATTTATGACCTACCTGGGATTTCAATACGTTTCAGTTGATCAATTATGGGCTTCAGTGCTGGGTTATCTAAAGCTGAGACCTGTTGCACAAGAAGATGGGATTTGGGGGAGGGTAAGAACATCATTTACGTGAGTATTTCTGTTATAACAAATTTATATCGTTTACAGTTCGAAGGAGCAGATGGGTCACCACAGTCTGGTGAGACTGATTCAGCGGAGAGTGACAAGGGGTCTGGCAGATGCTTGAAGCTCAGAGGAAAGGCAAGACGAACGTTCAGTCAGAATGCTACTGGCACCATTAGTATCGGAACTCTGCACTGGCTGCTAGAAATAGGGACGGAGCGCTTATGGGAATGCCCCGAGTGCTATGATGTCGGTTCTTGAAACAACTCAACTCAACTCATATCGTTGGAGTTTAGAGACAGAATATGGTTGTGAATCCTGGACAATTAACGAACAAGCCAAACATATTGTTTAGGTCTTGGAGATGTGGTTTTCCATATAAATCCTTAGAATTCTTTGAACAAAAAAAACGAGCAACTCAGATGTTTTAAAAGAGGCGAGAGCGAAAAACATCACAAATAAAAGCGAGAAACATTAATCATCTTTGGTGTATGTTATGACAAGATGTGACGAGCTGGTCTGGACAGCTGTTTCTGTCCTTTTAAAAAGTGCTTTGTTTAGATAATATTATTACCAAAGTTCTAAACATTTTCCTATTGCTTTTAATTAGCATAATAACACTGGATTAATTAAGAAATTTCTTACCCCTTTCTTAATGCTTCATTGGAGCAAAATTATAATTAAAGAGTTGAAAGGTAATATAGGCGAAGAGTAGTGCAAGGGGGACTGAAGAGTTACTTCCTCCTGACTTCCTGTTCCCTTTTCAATTCAGAAATTGACCGGTTCAGACTAAAGTTTCAGTCCGCCTGTGGTCCAATTTTCTGTTTGAATTCCCTGCCAGGGGTGAGTTAAAAGAATAAGTTTAATTTGATGTATTGCTGCTTATTCCTCTGAATTAATTCCACAGGTTAAATTCTGAAATTTAATGCCCACATGGCTCAAAAACTATGATAAATTTCTTTATCCTCACTAACCACGTTTATGATCTAGTATGTACATGTATGCAAACATATTATCTATTTGATGATTGAATTAATGTTTATTGGCTACTAGAAACGTGCATTGGTATTTTTAATAATTATACTTATATTAATTAAGTGATAATTATGTCCTCATGTGAAAGCTCAGCCAGTTCCTGTTTCCAGCTTAGACAATTAAAAAGGAATGAAGTGTATATTCATTATACCTAATCCCTTCTAAGTTGATTTTTACCTCATGGTGATATTAGCTTAATAAATCACTGTCTTGCTTTAATTTAGATTTAGTCCAGATAATTTTGAGACTAGTTTAAGAGCTTGGAAAGTGAATAACACAGTGAGGCTGAATTTAATATTCACACTGTCAGAGAAGAAGAAGCAGAAAAGAGATGTATGGCCCCTGCTTGTAATTATTATTGTTGTAGATATATTTCCCTATTACTAGGAATACATTTCAGTTTTACAGCAGCTGGCCTTACAAATGTAATAATTATATTTCACCCCTCACCACTTCTAAACTCTGCTGAATAAGATTAGCACATGTGTGGATTTAGATATTGGAGTGAGTGTTGTATATTTTATGTTAATACTGTGACAGATGGAAAGCCCATTGTCATCTATGATTGTATTTTGACATCTATCTCAGCACCCAATATATTGATGGAGATATGTCAATCCCATTTATTTTCAAACAGTGCAAAGCACCTGTTATGAGTTCCTGGTCTTGGTAAACTCACTCCCTGCTTCTCATTCATTGTGATGTGAACCCATGTGGTTAAAATGAGAATATTGTGAAATATGACTGTATGTCTGTGTGTGTAAGCATGTTAACCCTTCAAAGGAGTACTAGTGTGCAGACATCAGAACAATTTACACTGAGGAATGTCCTTTCTTTTTGTGTGCTGTAAACTCTTGTTCTTGAGAGTATTCATGAAACTGGTTTCCTAAATATTTCCCCATCAGGATTATGGACCATGTTCTGTACACATTCCCATTCTATACCAGTGGAATGTGAACACCTGTTACTATCCTACTCCATATATATGTGTGTAGTGTAACAGTTTAAAGACTGGAGGTATTGTTGTCTCCAGTTAGAACCTTCCTGACTGTTGGTATAAGGACTGTTCTATTGTTCTAGTTCCAGATTGTAGTCCAGGTGGTAGATCCATAAGAAGCTGCAGATACCCGATTGTCCGGACTGGACTGGAAGATTCGGCCTGCCTGATGTGTTTCCGAAGCTTAGTCAGAAGCTGACAACAGAAACCTAAGCTACAGCTAAGTGGGAACATCTGTTGCTTTCCCAATCCATAATTTTATATCCACAGCCATTTTATTTAGTTATCATTTGAATTTATATTGATTTGAAAATCCTAATAAATGTTAGTTTTAATGTTCCTACAGTTTTATTGAGTTTCATTTTAACTGTAAACATTGTCAGTGAACTTAAGAACATTTAAATATACAAGTTTAATAACAGTAGGGAATCAGATGTGGGCAAACCCCAAATCCTCTAATTTAACCAGCAAGGCTGGGGGTAATATAAACCCTTATTAAGATTTACTGTTTGTAATTCCCTCTGTGAATTGCACATAGTGCATTCGCTAGTGTAAAGCGAAGTTACCCGCCACACAAGAAAAAAAAAAGAACAAGTGACCACTGGAAAGATCTGTAGCAAGACAATACGAGATGATTCTCTACAACCTTTTATCAGGCCGTAAAGGAGTGTCAGCCAACATCCTTAAACATGCTGCTGATGATTGCAGATTGTGGAGGGGCAAAAACACCTGACACTGAGGACACTGTATTTTAGTTCATAATTTGTAACAAAATGTGTGATGTGATAATTTACAATAAAGCTTTTATAATAAAGCGGATGTCGCGTGGGCTCTGGAATTGAGCTGACAGTGGAAAAAAAAAAAAAGAAAGATAAATTGGATCAAATAAAACCACAGTGATCGATATGATTTTACTGACTTTAATCCAGTTTGGCTAAATCCCTGAGATATAGATCTCTCTTGTTCTCCTCTCTCTCTCTCTCTCTCTCTCTCTCTCTCTCTCTCGGTGCAAAGTTGATGGTCAGAAGCCTGGAAAGACCGATTAAGTGGGAAGTGTGCACCAGGTCTCGATGATTGTCAACGCCCAATGAAACAGAAAAGACAGGCGGACTGTTGGTCGGGTTGCTTCTCATAACTGACACCATCAGGAGCCCTCGTGGTGTAGCCGCTGGACGCTCGCCTGCGGATCTGAAGGTCGTTGCTTCACATCTGAATACACTAAGAGTCAGTCTCTCTCTCTCTCTCTCTCTCTCTCTCTCTCTCTCTCTCTCTCTCTCTCTCTCTCTCAGTGGTAATATAGCTTCTTACCCCTCTCGGGCTGCAGGATACATTCGGTGGGTAGGACCGTGTTTAGCCACTAAAGATCCTATTTGAGTATGCGCAACTGGATTGACATCAAGGATGTGTCTCTCAGCATACGTCAAATTAGTCACAGTTTGAAACCAATACGCTTGCTCTGCAGATCCTTCCTTCCTTGTTTTGCGAAAAAACAAAATCGTCATGTTAAACCTGCATCCCCTAAGGGGTAGCCTTTGTTTATAACTGTGACTATATTCTTTGGCACACAAAAAATAGCTTAGCATTTTCCGCCACAAACTTGCTCTGAAAACGACTCTTGAAGTATCGATGCGATAAAAAGAGACAGACCCAAACATTATCCCGACTGGCGATGTGTGAAGTCGTCTACTGGCCAGCCAATAGGCGACCCAGTCGCAGATAATGTTCTGCTAACCAACCCATGCCTAGTCTATCTAGCCACAGCGTCTCAACGGTTCCCAAAATGTGTGATTACCTCAAAGAAAAAGCCAAGAACAGCCAGTCCGTCCGGAACAGAGGCGGCATCCTTCAGTTGCCCAAGCGATGTTCGGAAGTGGACAATGTGAACCTAGAACACAGAAAGAGATTGTTAACTGACGTGAAAGTAATATTCCATTATTGTCATTGTATCATTAAAAAAAAGGACGAAAATATTTAAGGGGAAAAAAAAGCGCTGAACATGAAAATGGGTATCTAGATCTATAGTAGGTGGGTATGCACCGGCAAAATTTATGCGAGGATCTACATAGGCAACATTAAGGGGTGGGTATGCACCAGCAATATTACTGGGTGGATCTGTACAGACAATATTAAGGGGTAGGCACCTACAAGCAATATTCTTGGGTGGATCTACACAGGTAATATTAAGGGGTGGGTATGTACAAGCAATATTAGTGAATGAATTTGTACAGGCAACATTAAATGGTGGGTATGTACAAGCAATATTAGTGAATGAATCTGGACAGGCAATATTAGGGGATGGGTATGTACAGGCAATTAAAATTGATGGATCTGTACAGACAACATAAATGGGTGGATGTGCACATGCAATATTATTCGGTGGATCTGTTAAGCAATGGGTGGGTATATACAAGCAATATTAGGGGTTGGGGTGGTTGGGTCTATATAAGCATTAGTGGATGAGTACAGGCACCAGTGGGTGCGCCTCTACAGCAAGATTAGTGGGTTGGTGAGCTTGAAGAAACAACATTAGTGGGTTGGTGGGCTTGAAGAAGTAACATTAGTGGGTTGGTGAGCTTGAAGAAGTAACATTAGTGGGTTGGTGAGCTTGAAGAAGCAACATTAGTGGGTTGGTGAGCTTGAAGAAGTAACATTAGTGGGTTGGTGAGCTTGAAGAAGCAACATTAGGGGGTTGGTGAGCTTGAAGAAGCAACATTAGTGGGTTGGTGAGCTTGAAGAAACAACATTAGTGGGTTGGTGAGCTTGAAGAAGTAACATTAGTGGGTTGGTGAGCTTGAAGAAGCAACATTAGGGGGTTGGTGAGCTTGAAGAAGCAACATTAGTGGGTTGGTGGGCTTAAAGAAGCAACATTAGTGGGTTGGTGAGCTTGAAGAAGTAACATTAGTGGGTTGGTGAGCTTGAAGAAACAACATTAGTGGGTTGGTGGGCTTGAAGAAGTAACATTAGTGGGTTGGTGGGCTTGAAGAAGCAACATTAGTCCGTGTCAGTCTTGCGCAGCGCAGTTTTTGTTTTTTTTCTTGGAGACAACATAGGGGCCCTGATGTCTTTTACAGTCCCATGGAAGTTGTACCTTGGCACTGGAGGTGGGGGAACATTTTTACAGCAGCTTAAAAAAGCTTAAGAATTCAGAGGAGGTTCAAAGCTTAGATAAAGTTGAGAACTTAAACGAGATTAAAAGTTCAGAGAAGCTTCGGAACTTAAATAAGGTTCACAACAGATGAGAATCAGAGCTAAAATGTGGTTCAGAGCTCAGAGGAGCTTCAAAATTCAGAGGAGCTTAAAAACTCAGAGGAGCTTCAAAATTCAGAGGAGCTTCAAAACTCAGAGGAGCTTAAAAACTCAGAGGAGCTTCAAAACTCAGAGGAGCTTCAAAACTCAGAGGAGCTTAAAAACCTCAGAGGAGCTTAAAAACTCAGAGGAGCTTAAAAACCTCAGAGGAGCTTAAAAACTCAGAGGAGCTTAAAAACTCAGAGGAGCTTCAAAACTCAAATTCAGAGCTCAAACAAGCTTCAGAACTCAGGTAAGGTTCAGAACTCAGATAAGCTTCAGAGCTCAGTGGAGCTTTAAAACTCAGAGAAGCTTTGAAACTCAGATGAGCTTTAAAACTCAGATAAGCTTCAAAACTCAAATTCAGAGCTCAAACAAGCTTCAGAACTCAGGTAACTAAACATCACTGCATCAGTCTTAACGATTACAACAGTGGCCTCTTTATGATTCACCCAGCAGTTAATCATCGTAAACAAAAGTAACCTACCTCCATAGGATAGGTCCGACTGTCCAGGGTATGCTCTGATCCTATCATGTCTGTAGAACCCCAGTGAATGTGTAGCTGCGCTGCTTTGTAAGTATCTGGTAGACCGGCTCCAGAAATGAGGACATCTCCTTTAGTGATATCCACTTGTGCTGTAAAAGTCAAGGTGTTAATAAAACTTATAATTCAGCTGTTTAACCATACTTATAAATACTGACTAAGCGGCGTCTGTGGCATAGGCGTTGCGAGTCTGACTCGTAATTACAGCATACCTCGATCGAAAACCACTGCTGGCTGCGTGGATTTTTATCATGGTATGGGATGTCTTAGGTCGACCCAGCCTTAAATAGGTACCAGGATGTATATCCTGGGGAAGTAAAGACGGCCGGCGTAATGCCGACCAAATTACCCATCTAGTGGCGATTGAACTGTAAAAATATGGGTGCTCTTTCCATATGCCCGATGCGCCTGAGGCGTTTAAAAAAAGGATCTTTACTTTACTTTTTTATAAATACTGACTAAATGTTCAAATATTAGAGTCAATCAGTGATAAGAAGGATATTAATAAAAAGCACAAGGATCGTTACGATTGTATCAATTTTAATCCAGTTTACCAGATTGTCTCTCTATCTCTGTCAATCTATTGGTCTAGCTATCTGTCTGTCTGTCTATCAATTAGTCTCTATCTCCATCACTATCCCCCTTTCTCTGTCTATCCATCCGTTCATCCATTCATCCATACATCCATCTGTGCCTGTCTGTTTGCGTGTATGTCTGTGTGTGCATGTATGTGTGTGTATGTGCGTGCGTGTGTGTCTGTGTGTATGTGTGTGCGTTTATGCGTGTGCGTCTGTGTCAGTGTGTGTCTACGTCTATATGTGCGTGTCTGTCTGTATGTGTATGCGTGTATGTGTGTGCGAATCTGTTTGTGTGTGAATGCGTGTCTGTGTGTGTGTCTGTGTCTGCATCTGTGTCTGTCAGTCTGTGCGTCTGTCCATGTGTGTGTGTGTGTGTGTGTGTGTGTTTGTATGTGTGTGTGTATGTCAAGGATGTCCCAATCACTTGTACTTGCGAACCGAAACACTGAAACGTTCAGAGCGCGAGGAATGAACAAACAAATGATCGAATGAACGAACTTTACTTGAAAGAGTTGAGGATGAACTTGTAATCATTAATAGCTAGAAACTTCTTTGCCTCCACCAACTGTGAGTACTGTCGGAAAGTTCTGGTTTTTTGTCCACTAATGGACTCTATTCCTGTTTCAGAACTGAATGGTGTGTGTACATCCGTTTTATAGATCTTTGTATGCAGACTGTTGGATCCTTGCCTCTCAGGCAGATGTATGACGACTTCGAAAGAAGCCGGCCCGAATTAGTCAACTCTTGCAACATGCATTTGTGTAGGCATTGGGTCTATTCTTGATTACCCATTAGTGCGCCACAGAACCCACAAAGGAAGTTTGGAACTAAAAGAATAGATACTTGGGGACAGGAGGTGGGAATATTTACCTGTGTGGCCATTGTTCTTCAATACCATTGTCAGACCCACGATGCTGTCATAGTTTTTGAAGCTGAAACTTCCGATGGTCGTGTCGTACAGGCTGTTCCCTACGACAATATTCACAGGGGACTGGTTTTCCCCAGCACACTTGGAGTAGTACTGACCCCAGTGTTCGGCTAGGAATTAGAGAGTAAAAAACTCTTCAACTGATTGAAGTGTTAGTTTTGTTCTATGGTTTTTATATCAAAACGAAACCAATAGGATAAAATCTGAAGTATGAGAATGGAGATTGAGGCAGTCATGGCAGCTTCATGGAGAATAACTGTTAATAGGTACCTGAGCAGCTCATCTATATTGATGATAGTGTTATATTTGGTACATGGATACATGGAAATCACAGCAGTATGACTAGCAAAAGGAGCTCGCATTAAGACCATTCTTCCACAATGTAAGAAAAGGAATTACAGTAATTTTATATCCATTCCATATTATCACGTGCCTTGTCAGCTGGCGTAGGCGCTCATGCATCTCCACAGATATCGGTCTTTAATGGTCTGGACTGATTCCATTAGTGATATTTCTCCATGACACTGTCTAAAGCCATTCACCATCATTTCTCTTTGCTGTCTCTGCCTCTTCTACCAGTAATCTTTCCAGTCGTCATGATATTTTCCAGTGCTCCTTTTCTCATCACATGGCCAAAATACTCTAAGTCTTCTTCTCATTGTTGTATATAATGTTATACATTCCTTAGCCAGGCATTCACTGTTATTTATTCTGGCAGTCAAAAAAAGTATTCGCGACATTCTTCTCAAGAACCACATCTTAGCTGCCTCCAAACTTTCCTTAATTTTTTTGTTTTACATCTCAAGATTTACCACCATACAACAGAAAAGGCTCTATATAGCATTTTAGTACTCGTTTTCTGATGTTCAACGAGAGTGATTTATTACACAAGATACTGTTCATCTTTTGAAAGGCTGCCTTAGCCTGGCCAGTGCTGCTCTTAATTTCTGTCGCACATCCTCCATGTGATGTTTTGAATGTCCCACATATTATTGAATGTATTGACATGGTTAGGCTCTCTCTCTCTCTCTCTCTCTCTCTCTCTCTCTCTCTCTCTTTCTCTCTCTCTCTCTCTCTCTCTCTTTCTCTCTCTCTCTCTCTCTTCTATTGCTATGTCAAATTTTTTAGTTACTTCTTCCACAATATAACCATTGCTTTTGTTTTCTTTGTATACAAGGAAAGTCCCCTTTTTTGCACTCTAGTACCACATTATCTGACAGTTGTTGTAGGTTTCATGCGTTTTTAGCTATCAATTCTGTATCATCTGCGAAAGCACACAACCATATCTCACACCTGTGCTGACTGTAAACATATCCGATATACGTTCTTGAGTTCTTACTTTGATGATTCAACGATTGACACAAACAATGCTTTAACTTAAATTGTAAGCCTGCTCCCTCCCCCTCCCCCCAATCATTATGTACTAGAATCAAAGCCTAACGAGGATCTTGTATTAGATGAAACATAATAAAGGATAATATAAAAATGTGCTCATTCAACCTATCTCGACTCCAAACCTACAAGAGCTCTAGCCGTGTCGTGAGCTCTAGCCGTGTCGTGAGCTCTAGCCGTGTGGTGACCTATGTGGGGAACAAAACTTACCTCAAGCTGCCTCAGTAAAAAGAAAAAAAAAAGAGTTCGTTAGGTGGGGACTAGAACCATCTCGTTCTAGCCCAGAAAAGATTGTTTTTTACAAAGTCTAATCAGCAGTACAAGTAAAACTATAGCCTAGTAAATACCAGTCCTAACTCTAATTAAAATAACTGGAACTATAGATATCACATTTAACGTCTGTTTTTTTTTAAATGAATCACAAAACTAAGCGCTTCACAGATACATTACTTTACAGATGACATCGCTTTTACACACACAAACATGTGCTCTGTACCTCGTCTGGGACAGATAATAATTCACATAAAATCACATATCTCCGAGCGACGATACATACTGATATTTTTACCTACACAAATTTTCAATGGTCAACAATTTATATCTAAGCGAAAATAACCATAGAAATCATCAACATCATAATCAACGAGCCAGACTAACCGTCCATCCCCACACAGTTGCCTGAACACGTGATGCTGAGCACGTGTATCGTGCAGCAGCCACTGGAGCGACTGCGGGTTCAGTCTGTAAAGCCAAAATGAGGCCGGATTTTAGTCACCCAATCTTCTATGGCCACAATGAACATGTGCCAGATTTTTGATCGTTTTAAGCCAAACTAAAATTAATGGCTTGTTACCCTGGCCACAATTATAAAAAAAAAAAAAAAAAAATAAACAAACTTGTCCTGTTTGTAATTTTGTCCAAAGGATTGTATGAACTTACCATCAAAGTGGCTCTGTGCATAACCCCATTGAATATCTGCAAATATATTTTAAAGACTTAAATACATAATGTACCACAGTAAAAATAAATATAATGCAGACAAGACAGTTACTTAAAAGACGATAACAGAGAAGAGAAAACAAAGAAACAATGTGTGGGTTAAACAAAAAATGATAATGATAACACTATGATAACTTACTATAAGTCTACCAATACTACCATTATATGCTCAATAAGCATAAAGGCATGGAAAAAATCATTTCTTTTACTCATCTATGATAACATACGGTCAATAAATTATTTAACTAAGAAGAGATTTAACTGATATCTTAGCATGTCCTAACTGCATAACAAACCTATCAGGCTAGCTAAGAACAGTCATGTCAACTGTTATTTGGCTAAAAGGGTAATGCTTTTTGTAACAATCTCTATTTTATAAATGTCTGACCCGTGAGACGTTATTGCGGTTTTACTCTTTTATTCCTAGCTGTATCTCTTGTATTCTTAGAAGATGTTACTTTGAGCTGACAGATACTTCGATTGGAGACAATTAAAATACAACAATTGTTAGACAGAACATATCAAAGTAACCATGAAGACTTGTGAGTTATGTACTAATTGAGGGAGTAGAAGGAGTTCAAAGAAGCAAGTAAACCGCACAGTAAAAATCAACAAACGCAGGGTGCGTTGCTGGGCACTAAAAGAATTCATAGCTGGATTCCAATGACGTACTTTGGAAGTGACACCGACCTCGGTCTATACATGTTCACTCCTTAATGTGATGCACTTCTATTTCTTATTCATTACATATTGTCCTGATTACAGAGAACTTATGTCTAAGCTTTAGATCGTGTCCAGCTCTGTAATCATGCCGTTGTCCCTAAAAAAATAACAGATTCTTTATGTTGCAACACATTATTATAATTATTATTAATTATTATTATCATCTATATAACTCATGCTCCCAAACTAGCTTGATGTATAATCCTTGATCGGCCCCACTCTTTTTTTTTAAACCATAAAGTCGAAAGAGGGCTAGAATAGAGGTGTGGGCGTTGACCCTGTGACACACGATTGTTTTATAAAACCATTTGTTTGACAAAGGTTTTTTATTTATGTACTTTCATTTGTCGACTTATTCGTTAACATGTCTAGATCAGACATTAACTACATTAGCAACCTACCTGGATCAAACTAACCTACATAGCAACGTAACAGGATTAAACTAACTTATTTAGCAACATACCCGATAAAACTAACTTATTTAGCAACATAACTGGATCAAACGAACTTATTTAGCAACATACCCGGATCAAACTAACTTATTTAGCAACATACCCGGATCAAACTAACCTACTTAGCAACGTACCCGGATCAAACTAACTTATTTAGCAACATACCTGGATCAAACTAACTTATTTAGCAACATACCCGGATCAAACTTACTTATTTATCAACATACCCGGATCAAACTAACTTGTTTAGCAACATTCCCGGATCAAACTAGCTTCTTTAGCAACGTACCCTGATCAAACTAACCTACTTAGAAACGTACCCAGATCAAATTAACTTTTTTAGCAACATACCCGGATCAAAGTAAATTATTTAGCAACATACCCGGATGAAACTAAATTATTTAGCAACATACCCTCATCAAACTAACCTACTTAGCAACGTACCCAGATCAAACTAACATGTTTAGCAATATACCAAGATCAAACTTAGTAAGCAACGACGCGGATCAAACAATTCATATAGAAAAATACAAGAGCAAGATACCCGGATCAAACTAACAGGAGGACCTTAGAGTGAGTGGTGCTTGTAAACCCCCCTCCCCGCCCCCACCCTCCCCACGGTCGGTTGTGGTAGGTTGAGGGAACCACCTCTGGGGTAAATTGTTTATGTTCTATGTTAAAGTATATTAAAACTGATATGTCTGCTCAGGTAGTGGTGGGTTAAGTGTGTTGTTGCGACAGGTTATTGACAGATCTGGATCAAATTAACTTATTTAGCATTGTACCCGGATCAGACTAACTAGTTTAGCAGGGTACCCGGATCAAACTGTTTATACAGTAAGATACCCTGATAAAACAATATCTTGTTTAGCAACATACCTAGATCAATTAGTATCGTAAAACCACCCGGACATAACAAGTTGTGTGTGTGTGTGGGAGGGGGAGGTGGGCGGGCAATATACTTGGATCAAATATTAAATTATTTAGCAACATAGCTCATTCGATTTATTCAACTTACCTTTTTCAATTTATGCAATTTACTATTTACTCAGTTTATTCAGCTCGAATCAATGTCTTTAGTAACATCAAGATCAAACATTTAAGTTTAGTAACATACCTGGATCAAAGTTAGTTGTGACAGTTCTAGAGTTCAATGGTTGGACAGGTCTAAAGTTGTCCATCAAAGCACGGTTTAGGGGATCTCTCAAATTACGAAATGACCGAATCTGTGGTTGCCAGATATTGTCAAGTATTCACTAGTTAATTATCAGTGTAGTAAAACTAAAGAACTCTCTTCCCCGCCTTCAGACGTATAGGGTATATAAAGTTAGATATATATTTTATAGACCAAATCATCATCATTTAGCAGGTCCTTTGCAGAACGTCGCTCTCATCACAGTCTGCCTGAAAGAAACTGGGTCTCTCGCCAGTTCTGCCGCCTCATGTACTTTTATACTCAATTAGTCACTTATATCCTGTGCCCATCTTTGTGTCGGTCGGCCCCTGCCTCTCCTTCCTGGTACCATGCCTTCGCTATAATTTTTTTTCTAATCCGTGGTGGCGCTTGATATGACCAAAATATTTCAGCTTCCGAGACAGGATGCTGTTTATTAGCCAATCTTCCTTGATGTTCAGATCTTCCCAGATGTCAGTATTTCTCCTCTTCTTTGTCCAAGATATTCTGAGAATCTTTCTATAGCATTTCAGCTCAAAATCTCACAATAGACCAAACAGTACTTATTAATACAGTCAATTACTAAGTTATATTTTACTTATACAATAAGATCAAATACTCATCTATGATTTACCATTAAATTCCAGTATCCTTCTAATTCTTCACGTTCGCAGGTTGTTAACTCATGGAAAGTTCTGCCTGATCGTCCACTTCTGGACTGTAGTCCTGTCTTATAACTTGAGTTTTGCGTTCTGATGCATTTTACAAATCAGGCTTATTTGTTTGCAGACTCTTTGTTCCTTGTCTCTCAACGCAGATGCACTATCACTTCAAGGAAACACTACAGTCTACTTGACTGTTATAGCATGCTTGTTATGGGGTAGTGGGTCTACTCTCTCTACTCCTCACAATGGGCCTGGGAGAGCTACCACGGTGTAGTCTATAGACGCCCTTCTGCGGATCCAAATGTCCTGGGTTCAGGTCTTCTCAGGTCATTGGCTCTCTCCCCCAGAACGTGGCACCGAACTCTATATCGGGCTCTTTTGATCTAAGTTAGTTTCTTTGTATGAAAATCAAACTGCTGAGAGCACATTCACTGAAGCTGCGTCAGGGCAGGAAGAGATCACTGGAACGGGACCTTCTGTTCTTTTTGTATATAGTCCTACTTTAGCGTCTCTATTATTTTCGCAGTCTATATGTTCTGCACGGTCAACCTCTGGCTTTGTTATCGCTGTATCTGTATAACATTGCTCTTGTAGTACCTTTACTGTTGTCAACCTTGTTTCATGGATACACTACTAAATCTGTTGCCTACCGGTAAAGTTCAGTATTGTTTCTGTGCCAACTCTTCTACTGAAATCATCGTTCCTAGGTCGAAACTTCTTTGTTAAACATAGCATAGTACTAAACCTTTTCATTTCTGTCGTGAGTATTTTTCTGGCTTGTGGTTCTTTAAATCACTATTTTTGTAGACCAATTAGGACTCAATGTTGGGGATGCGTGGTCTCGAAGTATTGTCCGCCTCGAGTGCTAAAGGTTCCAGGTTCAATTCCCGGTAAGGGCTAGGATTTTTTCACGTGGACTTCTAGTAATTTTGTGGTCTCTGGGTAGTGAGATCAGACGCCCGTGTGTTTTGTCTTTAAAAAAAAATCCCTTTCCAGTTGGAAATCAAAAAGAGTAGCCTCACTCATTGGGTGAAGTGGTCAGTGACATGCCGACAATCGTTCCCCCCGACATCACCCCCCCCCCCCCCCCCCCCCCCCCCCCCCCCGAAGACAATTTTTTTGAAAGGTGGGGTCGACCCGAACCTTGTAAGTCAATTATAAAAGTTATGACACAGTGTGGATTTGAACCCCAACCCTTAACCCTTAGGCTTCTTACATCAATGGTATTTAGCTTCTTTTTTTTTATCAATGTTAGCTTTTAGCAGTTACAGTGTTCTCTTGTTTCCGGATGGCTCCCGGTAAGTTGATGATGTCAGGGGAAATTTAAACTAAACCTGCACAGTCCATGGCGACAGCACTAGCTATGCGGCCCTACATTCTCATACTCAGAACCTCCTATCTACAAAGGCCTGAAGAGTGGTATATACATCTGGAGAGACAAAGATGCCAACGAGCAAACTTGTTTTCTGAAATACATCTGTTTTAAAGGCATGGCCTAGAAGTTTTTTCCTGTATCATCTAAACAATGTCAGAAAGAGGGTGCTATAGTGTTACATAGAACCTGTTGTGCTGTATGGCAGCGAATCTTGGAATGTCAGTGAACAAATTAGGAAGAATTTGGAAGCGACAGAGATGTGGTTTCTGAGACGATGTTACGAATACCTTGGACGACCAGATTAACTAACAACGTTTGCTTGAAAGAAGCTAATGAAAGAAGATCTCCATATACAACAATAAGAAAGAGACACACACTGTTCTTTGGTCACATAATGAGAAGAGAATCATTTGAGAACATCGCGACAATCGGAAAGATCAGTGGAAAAATGGCTAGAGGCAGACCAAGAGAGATGATTCTGAATGGGCTGAAACGATGACACGGAGGGACATCATCAAGAGAGCTGTTCCAGGCAAATAGGGATCGTGATCTGTGGAAACGCAGGAGCGCCTACGCCAGTTGTCCGGGCAATGATGATGATGATCTAAACAAAAGTTACCTGTCCCTCAGAAATCTTGATGGTTTCTGTGAAAACTGTCCACGTGACGGACTCTTGGCATGCAGGTGTGGTCAAGCTGCCAGAGTATCGATAGAACTTCTGGAACGTCTGCGGTAGCAGGGAGTTCGTGGCCGCGGATTGAATGGGTACAGATTCACCTGAGTCAATACATAGAAAAATAATAAATATAGTATAATAAAACAATGAATAATATATGCTTAAGAATGAAATAATAAAGTGACAATGGAAAAAATAATTATAAATTATAATAATTAAGATAATGTGGCAATAAAGACAACATTTTAAGCAAAATTAAAAAGTAATACGAGGTCAGACAATTAAGTAATCAGACTGATTTTATTATGGCCAAGAGAAATATGTCACTTATAGAGCAAAGCATAAATTCTAAAGAGGCAACCTTCGACTATTATCTGACAACTTTTCATCGCTGCCTGATAAGCAGACAACAGACAAGCCGCCATCTGTTGACCTGTCAGAGGTGCATTGTTACGTAATCAGCATGGAGCAAAAAGCTAACATTAGATTCTGCTTAAAAATCAGAAAAAGGGTCATTGAGACAGTTGAAATGATGAAGACAAGTTTATGGGGTAATTGTTTATCTCGTGTACAGATTTTCAGGTGGTATTCAAGTTTCAAAAGTGGCGTGAAAATGATTACTAATGCAACCAGACCTGGACTCCTAATTTATGTGTGTAATGAGAAACTCGTTGCAAATGTCAGAGAATGGATACAAGAAGACCGTTATTTAACTGTGAGGATGATGGCAAATGAATTTGGTTTTAATAGAGGGACCACTCGTAAAATGTTAGTGAAATATTTTGGCAAGAAAAAAGTTGTTTGGTGGTTTGTATTACATTAGTTGTCTGATGACTAAGAACACCAGTGTGCTGAGTACGCAAAAGACATCACCAAAACATTTCTTAAATTTGATTGTTGCAGAGTATTACACATGAATTTCCCGCAATGATCCCACAACTAAACGCCAAAGTTCTCAGTGTAAGTCATCATCATCACCAAAAAGCAAAAGATCCGTCTTCAGAAGTCGAAAGTGAAGACAACGTTAGTGTGCTTCTACGACAGCAAGGGAGTTATTCACAAAGAATTTATTCCAGAGGGACAGACTGTCACAGCCACAGTTTACTTAAGTATTTCTAAACGTCTACTGAAAAGGATTCTGCGAATCTGACTTGAGTATTTAACACCTGACAGTTTTTTCCTTCTTCATGACAAATCACCGGATCACTGCGCGGTAGTTGTCCAGGAATTTTCGCCACTCGCTGTATCAATGCACAAAGGGGCGTACGTCGAATAAAATACAGTTGAGATCTTTAACTGTTGATTATTAAACTTTTTATGGAACTAGTCTCATTAATTAATTGTCGGACCTTGTATACTGATTAAATTTAGAGTAGTTATAATGTACCGGTTGAAAACGTTCTTTCCCGAGAGTACACTTGCCTTCCGGAGTATACATTTCAGCTTCATGAGTGACAATTTTACCGTCCCAAGTGTACATGTGCCTTTCCGAGTGTCAACCTGCCTTCCTAACAGTGTCAACTTGCCTTCCTTAAGTGTCAGCTTGCCTTCCTAAAGTGTGGGCTTGCATTCCTTAAGTGTCAACTTGCCTTCCTACCAATGTCAACGTGCCTTTCTAAAGTGTCAGCTTGTCTTCCCAAAGGGTTAGCTTGCCTTTCCAAAGCGTAAACTTGCCTTCCCAAAGCGTAAACTTGCCTTCTCAAAATGAAAACTTGCCGTCCTAAAGTGTCAACTTGCCTTCATGTGAGCAAACTTGCCTTACCTAGTGCAATCTTGTCTTTCCGATTGTAAACTTCCTATACATAGTGCAATCTTACACAGTGTACATCTGCTTTCCCATTAATAACTTAACTTCCCATTCTCATTTTTTCATCCGTTCTACAGTGAAGAATAAGAAAACACACAAGTTGATGTAAATTCTAAAAATTCGACAAACCTGGAGTTTTGATACGGTGCAAGAAGTCGACAATGACTGAATAGTTTTTGTTAAATGTTGACACCTGTTTACAAGCATAAAAGTTTTGCTGGGGCTGAGTATAACTAAAATATAACTTAACTGACAATTACAACTTAATCTAAATAAACAGTGGCGAGAAATGCAAATAATAATTAACAATTATAACAACAAAAATTATAATTATTATAATATTGCTTTAAATTAATAGACTTTAATTATGACACACATTATGACACTTAAATATGGCATTGTTCTTCTTCGCGTTCAACTGCTGTGAAACTTCTGGTGGGTCGTCTATTTCCGAATTTTTTTCTTCTTACAGAAATTGAGTTTTGCGTGCACTTTTTACAGATCTGGCGTTTTTATATGCAGACTGTTGATTTCTTGCCCTTAAAAAAATGCACTGTGACTTCAGAAGAAACACCCTCAGTTAGTCGAAATTTACAAAACGCTGGCTAGAGGCAGTGGATGTACCCCACTCCACAGCGCCCAAATGGGGCCTCGGAACAGACAGGGGGAAATATCATTTTGATAATGATGGTGTGTGGTGTGATGATCGTGTTGGTAGTGATGATGTTGGTGATGATGATGTTGGTTGTGATAATGTTGGTGGTAATGATATTGGTGGTGATGATGTTGGTGGTGAGAATGTAGGTGGTGAGGATGTAAAAGGTTATGATATTGGTGCTGATGATGTTGGTGGTGATGATGTTGTTGGTGATGATGTTGGCGGTGATGATGTCGGTGGTAATGATATTGGTAGTGATGATATTGGTGATGATGGTGATGTTTTTAGTGGTGAGGTTGTAGGTGGTGAGGATGTTGGTGGTGATGATGTTGATGGTGATGATGTTGGTGGCGATGATGTTGGCGGTGATGGTGTTAGTGGTTGTGATGTTAGTGGTGAGAATGTAGGCGGTGAGGATGTATGGGGTTATGATGTTGGTGGGGATGATGTTGGCGGTGATAATGTCGGTGGTAATGATATTGGTAGTGATGATATTGGTGATGATGTTGTTGGTGGTGATGATGTTAGTGGTGAGGATGTGGGTGGTGATGATGTTGGCAGTGATGATGTTGTGGTGATGATGAAAATATTATTGTAATTTTTTGACGAATTAAAAAATGGTACTGTTCATTTAGCGCTTGTGGCTTCATCGTCATCATAAACCACAACTTCTGCCGTTTAGCGCCGTGGGGAGGAATAATTTGCGATCCAGTGTACGCTGGCGGCCACTGGCTATTGTCATGCCATGAGAGCGCAGAGTGTCTTTAATGTTGTCGATCCATTTATCGCTGCCGTCCTCTTGATCTTGTAGCTTATCTTGTGACATGTAGTGCCTGTGATAGTATTTGATCTTGCTGCAATTCTAATGAAATGGCCAAATCATTTGATCTGCTGTTTCTCGATGAATCTCATAAAAGTGTCATTCCCAGAAGTTTGATTATTCACTCGATCTCGGATGATAAGGTTTTCGGTTTTTCTCAGGCATCTTATTTTAAAAGTGGAGATTTTGCGTGCATGGACTTTAGATAGGGTGCATGTTTGGCACTTGATTTGACGAATCAACATCATGGCAAACGGGTATAATCTATAAGTGCTCCGTTCTTCTTCCAACTCAAGCACAAGTCTGAAGAATTTTAGCGCAGTGCACGAGCTCCGTTGCACTGGCGAGGATCCTGACCTTTTTTGTGTAGATTTTTAACTAAAAACTGTGCCTGGTCAGTGCCGTTAGGCTACTCTTTTCGATTTCCATTTAGCAAGTGATTATTTTACGTGCGCAGCAATACACACGGGTGTCTGGCCGTAACACCTAGAGACCAGGGAAATATTTCTAGGTCCTCGTGACAAAATCCCAGCCTTTACGGGAACCTGAACCCGAAACCTCTAGAACTCTAGGCAGACACCATGCCTCGAGACCACGCAGCATCTTCCTGGTACAATAAAATCGACCAACTTTCACTGATGCAAAAAAAAAAAAAAAGCTTTGAGATCCAGCAATAGTCAATGTGTTTTGGGCCTCATAAAACAGTCAAACGGGCTATTTCTACCAACTTTGTGCCATCAGTGCCAAACAAGGACAGACAGACTGACAGACACAAACACACACAATTACAATATGTGAGATGTATAATAAATGCGATGGGAAAACCAAGAAGAGACAAAGTCACAAGAATAAAGTACTGTAGTGAGTCATTTTCTCCTCATTAATTTATGCCCGATAGATGACGTCAGTAATAGATGTAAGACGAATGTTTTGACTGGCTGAGATAACACGAGATTTATGTCTTGAGTTTCATGAGAGACATCTGAAAGTCAGGTTTTAGGTGAAACATGATTGTTCACAGGATTTGTGTGAAATGTGAATTATCACGGGCCAGACACGACTTTCAACAGTGGGAAATTCGTGAGAATGAATCCAGAATATTCTAGAATAGGATAGATCAGAGGGCTATATAATAACGGGGAAAAGGTTTGTGGGCAGTCTCGTTTTGGACCCAGGAACAGTGTGCATGGACAGCGGTGGATGATGTGTGAATTCAGCAGATGTTTTTGAGTGAATTTGTTACAGTCCAACTTGGCGAAGAAAGCTGGCCAGTAACATGTCTGCCGGTCGTCTGAGTGTATCTGTCAGGACAGC
>CAJHNH020001544.1:65000-95823 GCA_905116865.2 Candidula unifasciata | reverse complement strand
ATTTTTTTTGGGGGGTACCCAGTGTTTTGGGGGAAATGTTAGGAGCAGCGGGCGGGCTCGGTAAAATTTGGTGGAATACTCCCCCAGGAAAAGGCAACGGGTTAGTGCCTTGTGGGAGGGGTTTTTACTTTTCGGGGGAATTTGGTAAACCACAGTCGGGTTTTAGTTTGATGCGGGGAAAAATTGAGGGAGGGTTCTGGCAGATGCTCGAGGTTTAGAGGAAAGGCAAGACGGACGTTTAAACCAAATTTTACTGCCCATTAGTTTTAAAACCTGCCCCTGGCTGCTGAAGATGGGGGACCCGCTTATGGATCCCTGGTGCTTTTATGTGGGTTAAATAAATTTACCTAAACCCTAATTTTAATCAACTTTTCCAAACCCACCCGAAAAAAAAGACAAAAACACAGTTTTTTTTGAGCAGTTTTTTAGTAAAGTAAAACCCTTTAAGGGGCCTACCCAAGGGTCCAAATGGGGAAACTAGACGAAAAAAAAGGGGGAAACGTCGCTGGTGCTATGGAGTTCCGTGTCTTTTGCGACGTTTTGGGCAGGAACCTACCCCTTCTGTGTAGAAAGACTAAGTGTATGGGATTCACTCGGCGTAATGAAGTCGATATATCTCCAATTTGACTTTGACCAAAGTTTAAAATTCTCTTTCAAATCGTTTCAGTGTCATATTCTGCTGGAGAAACTGAGTTGTGGAAAAAACAGGCCAGTTTGTAGAGCAGCTGATGGAGACGACTAACTAAGAGGACAACATATACAGATGTTTGGGACATATCTCTTACCACCTTGTCCATAGTAACTCCAATCTGAAACATGCAAGATAATTCGTGGTCAAATAAAGTTGCAGACATAGACAAGTCCACGTCTTTATGCTATGCGAATAAGGCCTATAGTTTTAGCTCTATATTATAGAGACCTCTCTGCACTCAGTGGGCGATGTGGTAAAAATCACGCCGACCGCCTTTTACTTCCTAGAATTTACCACTGGGACCAATTTTAAGGCTGGGTCGACCTGGTAGCCAAGGTCCTTTTCTGATGAATACAAAAAAGTTCTGCTCCGTCAGGATCTGAATCCACGACCTTCCGATCCACATACGAGTGTCTAGCCGCTACACCACGACAGCTTCTAAACAAGTTAAAGGCTAATGAACATTGCCCACAAACATTTCATCACATTAGTAGCGTCACTACTAAAAGTTCACTGTGGCCTCAGCCGACGGCAAGCCTAGTTTAAGTGCGCATTAATAATATTTCATCTTTTTCTTCGTCCATTCGTTATCCCTGCCTGTGATTTCCAGACGGAAAGGCCACAGATTTCTATGACGTCTGTGGTGTGAGGAATGTCTTCCCTTGTCCAATACAGCTTGGTCTCCATTAGAATACCAACCAGGGAAATCTGAAACTGAAAATTCCGTTCACATTCTAAGTTGTTCGACTTTTGAGGATTTTGAGGAGATCGAATACCGAGGTACTACTGTAGATTTCCTATGCTTGTCTGTTTGTTACCTAGAGTTTAGATGTAGTTTTTTGATTTTGTTGAATAAATAATAGAGGGTTGATTTCGCAGAGTTGAGGACGCTGGACTCTCCATGGAACTGGATTTGAATCTTGTATAATGTGATAAGTTTTTGTTTTTTTTTAATACCTGTGGGCAACAAATCTGAGTCTCATGGTCTGTCTTTGGCGACTGTCCAGCCACGTGGGCCTAAATCCTTAGACTTAAGACAATCTCTCCCCCTCCCCCCCCCCCCACCAACTTTTTAAATTCCTAGTCCTAAACCACTGGAAAGATCTGTGGAAGGAGGGATAGAGGAAGACAACGAGAGAAGATGCTTGACAGTCTTGTTGCATGGCATGGAGGTGTGTCGGCACACGAACTGATACATGCTGCAGGAGATCACGGATTATGGAGAGGCATGATCACCCACGCCAGTCGGAAAGGCACCTGATGATGATGAGTCGTAAACCGCCCTTAAAATTAATTATGATAACAACCTCCAGTAGTGACAAAGTGTGTTTTAAATTTTGAGTATTGAAAAGAATACACCCAGAACAAAGACACACATTGAGAAATTATATCTTCTGCCTAAATCTTCGGGCGTCAACAATGAGTGTAAAAAATATACTAACATGGACGCCTCATCAAGCAGCCTGTAAAGCTGAAATTGTAAAGAAATTTCTTTTTTCATGTCAATGGTGCATCGAGGCTTCAACCAAGACCAGCTCCAGGTGACGCGCCATGCTGCTGATGTCAAAAAACCGGGCTAACGATACGTTAACGCAGCGTTTCTCAAACTTCTTTCCTCTGGAATGACACAAATGTGTAAAGCACATCTACCCTTAAATCGGTCTAAATACGTGAGGAAAAAAAAATGCAAATTTAATGTCAAGCAGATTTGGAAAAATTCTAGATTTTTGCCGCAGCACCCAGTTAGAGAATCGCTGCGTTAACATATTTTTAAGCCCTGTTTGGTGACGTCAGCAGCATAGTCTTGCCAGTAAACACGTTCTCGAATCCAATTCTTCTCACTACATGTAGAAAACTCTGACTGTAAAAAACATAACGAAACAATATATAAATGGACATGCGGATGCACAGAAAAGTAGGTCGTATTTCGAGGCAACAAAAACCGTCAAATAGAGTGCTTTTTAAAAGACTTCGAATGAAAAGAGAATTATTGAAATAATTTGAAAAAAAAAATAAGAGAGAGAGAGAGAGAGAGAGAGAGAGAAAGAAAGAAAGAGAGAGAGAGGGAGAGAGAGAGAGAGAGAGAGAGAGAGAGAGAGAGAGAGAGAGAGAGAGAGAGAGAAAATTCAAATATGTTGGCAACGTTGAAAGACATTTTAGGCATTTAAAACCATACGGGAAGAAAAAGTCGAGGGTAAAAGAGCAAGAGGTAGACACTATTACAAGTGGGAGGAGGAGAAGAGATAGATGAACAGCAGTCTGAGAGACACTACTACTAAGCCAAGCGACAGAGCGTGTTGAAGATCAACTGCAGCCAACCCTCATTGTAGAAACGGTACGTAATTGATTGAAAAAATAGCTAAATGATTTGAACCCACGCCATCTAAACCAAGGGAGTCGCCATGGCGTAGCGGCTAGGAAGGTCGTGGGTTCGCTCCCTGGCGGAGCCAGACATATTTCGAAAATGACCTTGACACCCAGCTCGACCCAGCCTTGAGTGGGTACCGGGTGCAGTCCCGGGAAGTAAAGGCGGTTGGCGTGATACTGACCACATCACCCATCTTGTGTCGATCGGTCTATAAAAATATAGGTCTAGCCCAATATGCCCTTTACGCCTAAAGGGGTTGAAAAGAGACCTTTACATTTTTTTAAACATCTAAACGGACACTCGACTTACCTGCTGCTGGTACTCCCTTAAGAAAGACTAACCCACATACAACAGCAAGCTCTAGTGTCGACATGTTACACAATGCTCAACTTTCAACATAAACCGCACAACATTCAATGTATCAACTTTATGGAAAATCAGTTGCTACTAATCAAACCACGCTAAGTATCTGTAGAACCTATACTGAAAATATCACAAAGGCTTATAATTTGCATCAAGCATTGCCTGGTTTTGTAATCTCCTATCTGAGCGAAGTCTGAACTAAACACTTTACAGGAAATCTTCTCATCACCTGAACCCCCCAAGGCTTAAACATTCAAGAGAGTAACATTTAACACTCCTCGCCGAGTTTTGTTTTTAAAGACTGTTTATTGTGTTCATAAAAGTGCTTCAGTGCAAAATAGGTGATTTGTAAACAGAATTTCCCGTACGGCTTTCCTAGACTAAATTTGGTGGGAAGAGAATAGATCCGATGTCCCACACATGTCGCAACGGCTACTTGATAATGTTGTATCGTGCGTTAGTTCTCTCCACCACTGAATATGCTTTCACCATCATGACGCTCAGCACCACACAAATGAACAGACTGGAAAAAAAAATTTGAAAACGAGGCGATGCGTATTATTCTTGGATGCACTAGAGACACCTCTTGTAAATTCATGCGATACCTCTTGGATTTCCCCACAATGGAAAACAGAATCAAACTACCCAGGGCTGTTGCTTTTCCTAAAGTGAATCAGACCATCCACACCCACTTTATGAGGAATTATTCAAGAAAAACAAGAGTAGACAAAACGAAGCAAATCCTGGATGGGTCGGCCTGAGGATGCCATCGAACATGTTTGCCATCTTACTGACATTAATTTTGGAATTAAATGGATATGTATGCCTCCTCCTCCAAACATTATTATTACAGTCCATATCACACTTGATGGAGGCTGTAGAAAGCACATTCCTGGCATTGTTGACACTTTAGTCAGAACACTGACTGACGGAAACTCAGATAAAGGTGATGCTATAGTTTACACAGATGGTCAGTAATTAGGGGCAAGCGAAGTGCATGGGCATTCACAGTAAGCTCATGGGAGAAAGCTACCAAGAGGATGAGTGGCGCCTTCTCTGTTACAACTAGTAGCCTTAGAATGGAAACTATGGCTGTAACAAGGGCTTTAGCATGGCTTGGTACTCGAAAGTTCACACATGTCTTAGTGACTCGATAAATATGCTTTACAAAATTTAAGCTGGATTTATCAGGAATTAATGGATCGCAACACTAAGCACTTTACGAATATCTGCCCTAATCTTCATCTTTGTGTCAGGTCATGCGGGTGTTCAAGGAAACGAACCTGTAGACTATCTTGCTGACAATGCGGTTGCTATGGCATTCCCAGTACTAGACAGAGGTGATGTTAATCAATGCCATGTGCTGCACTTACCGTACCGAGGAGCACGCCAAAGGACATAACTCCGTATCCCTGTCTAGACTGATGGACATAGGGGTGCAGCCTGGAGCATTAGCATTTTACTAAGGGGACAAGACTTTTCCTTACCCAACGCAGAACAGGAGTCATAAGTCGTCTTACACTTGTGGAGCTTTTGAGGAGGAGATCTCAGCACCCAGGGATATGCCCGGAGTGCTGTAAAGATAATCCTTTCTAATCACTAATCACTAATGTCTCAAACGTGACTATAAAGGATTTGCTGTAATCGAATCTGTTCGGCCGAAAAGCGCAGATATTGCATCCTAGTTGTAAACAACAACACAAACGGTCAGTGGTATTTTTAAGGGCGATCAAAGGAAAACAAAAGGACGTAATGTTTTAAGCAGAATGTTGGGTTAAGAATCGATATCACAGCACTCGGGACACTTCCATAAGTGCTCAATCTTTATCTTTAGCAGCAAGCGCTGAATTCAAATTCTCATGGTACCAGTAACCATCTGATTGTACATCCGTCTCATCTTTCCCTTGAGCGCTGAGCGTCGGCCAGATCCTCTGGTAACTCCTCGCAGCGCCATTCTCCTTAGACAGTTACGATCTATCTGCGCATCCGCACTGTTTACTCGCTCCTAAAGAGCCCTCACAATATCTAACTTGTCATACATCAATTCATCACCAAGTGGTGCAGAGCCAGGTAGTCTATCAGCCTGCTCATTTCCCAACACACTGGCATAACCTGGACAAAATTTCCAAAGAATGCTAAATCCTCGGGACCTCTGAAGTGATGCTTGCCACTCTGCACGAAAAATTCCTGTTTTTTTTTTTTTTTCAAACTTTTCTTAACAGGCTTTGTGAGACCGTTACAATAACGACATGTGTGTACAGCTGATTCTCAAACCAGCAGATACTGTCTCCACCTCCATTCTCAAACTAGATGTTGTGATATCATATGGCAGTCTTTGCTGCACTAAGCGACGTCCATTCGCCTTAGCTATGAAACCTCGTGCACTTCATCTGCCCCTCAACACAGAGCTATCTGTATATACAATCACATCACTTAGGCGGGAATTGTCATGAATCAGTTGTTGAACCTCTGATTCTGCAGTGCCAGCTGGCCACTTTTAACTGCATTGCTGAATAGAACTGATGGGTTTGTAATGATGCCACTGATTTGATGGTGTCAAGTACATAAACTCCCATGTTTACATCTTGCGATGATTTTTGCCATCATTGATGGGGAAAGGAGTTGGGGAAAAGGGGGGGGGGGGGCTGGTGAGTTGAAATGATTTGACTGGTCTGGTAGTGTCTGGAACAAACGTTCACGTTTGCAACGTTTCAATGATTGTGGCCATCGTTGAAGTAATTTCCTACTAGGAACATATACGTTCATTAACTCGTTTCCTTGGGACGAGCCATGCTTTGCTCTTATGTCAATAGCAGTTATTTTGTTTTAGGTGTATTTTAATGAAGGATGCTGCAAGTAACTAGTAATTACGTCATGTCATGAAAATGATTTGGTTTCAGGTTGCTATAACCAGCAACTTGGTTGAATGCAAAACAGGGGCTGAAGAGTGATGATACCCAATAATTGTTATCTATTGTGTAGTTGTCGGGACGCCAACAAATTGAATGGGAGAATGTGTGAAAGGGTGCCAAAGGGCTATCGATTATTTTAGCTGAAGTGCACTTGCGAAAGAATCTGGCAGGTCGTGAGCATAACAAGGGGCGGGACAGGAAGTTGGAACTCTTAGCTTCCGGCTCGTCGGACGTACAGGTCGCCCTAGAAAGAGGAAAATGTGTCGAGGGATGGGTTGGCAATATTTTCTCGGTGGTAGTACAGTTCAATATTAGATATGGTGTTAGATATAAAATTCCATCATAGAGAGAACTGAAATTTCTCCAAAACTTAAACTGTGCAGAGCTAGATATCAGTGTGTATCATCGTTCGGAGATATTTCGATTTTATGTCTCTAGAAGCGAATTTTCTTCTTTGCTAGAATAAGTACATATGTGTGTGGACACGATGTCGGTTGTTAATGTAGTGTTATTCGTGAACCACGTGAGTTTTATGTTCAGTTAAAAAAAAAAACAACAACAGATATTGAATGTGATCGTTAAATTCACTTGCTTGTGACGATAGAACTTGTAGTTCATGCACTTGGTCCGGCTAGGCGTTACCTATATTGTTGCAGTCAGTTGTTGCAGATGTGTAACACATATTCACATATCCTTTGCCTTGGCTTGATCACATGTCATGGCCCCTGCACAGAACCCTTGTTTTTTCTCTACGTATGTCCACGTGTATGTTTCAGTGTGAACTGGTTTATGTGTGTTTAAGTGTGCCTCTTTGCTGTGTATGTGTCTGCATGTGTGTGTGTGCAATTGGATACATTTAGCTGTGAATATGTGTCTGTGTGTGTGTCTCTGTGTTTGTCTGCATGTGTGTGTGTCTCTGTGTTTTTCTGCATATTTGATGTGACTGTATGTATATCTTCGTTTGTGTCTGTGTGTGTCCCCGTATGTGTTTGTCTTCATGTTTGCCTGTGTATGTTTATGTGTTTTGTCTGCGGGTGTGTCTATGAGGCTGTATGCATGTAACTCTGTGTGTGGGTGTCTGTATGTCTGTCTGCGTGAGTGTATGTGTCAGCATGTGTCTGTCTGTCTGTGCATGTCTATGCGTGTTTCTCTGTGTGTGTTATGTGTGCCCATTTGTTGTCTGTATGTGTCTGCATGTCAGAGTATATGTCTGTGCGTGCTGAATATATGTGTCTGCGTGTGTATTTCTATGTGTTTGAATGATTATGCATTTCTGCGTGTTTGTCTCTGTGGGTGTCAGTATGTGTTTGTCTGCCTGTTTGTCTGTATTTGTGTGTGTGTGTGTGTGTGTGTGTTTGACTGCGTGTGTGTCTATGTGGCTGTATGTATGTGTCTACATGTTTGTCTGCGTATGTGTGGTGTGTGTGTCAGTGTGTGAGCACGAATGTAAATATGTGTGCTGTGTGTTCCCCTGTGTGTGTTTATATGTAAGTGTCTGTGTGTGTGTCTGTATTTTTGTCAGAGTGTGTGTGTGTGTGTCTGTGGGAGTGTCCGTGTGTGCATGTGTGTGTCTCCATTCATGACTGTATTTATGACTGTATGCGTGTATGCCTGTATTACGTATGAACGTATGTTTGTATCTATGTATGTATGTTTGTGTGTACGTATGCCTGTGTGTATGTGTGTATGCATGTTTGTTTGTATGTATCTGTGTATGTATGTATATAATGTATGCATGCATGTTTGTGTGTGTAAGTGAGTGGGTGAGCGCGTGTATGTGGGTGTATGTATGCACGCGCGGGTTTTTGCATGCACTTTACAACTCATGCTTTTGTGTTCCTTTATAATATTAATAATATGCATATCATCATATGATCATAACATGCTTTATTAGTGAAATACAACTGCTGTGCGAAAGATGGTTGACTGGAAGGGCCGAATGTAAGACGGGCCTGAGTGCCCAATTTGTGACCCTTTGAAAATAAAGTTCGTTCTTTCGTTTGTTCTACTTTTCCTGTTTTTGCTGTTCAGCGGGGAACTACTTATTGTCCTAAACACATGTTCTTTTTCCTCATGTTAGTTTTTCCTTTTTTCCTCTTCCCGCTAGCACATACGTTACTATCTGTCCATAAATCTACGAGTTTAATCATCCATGACTCCACCCGTTTCTCTATAGTTAAGTTGCCCCGTCTGCATGAGCCTGTCATTCTGTTTATCTCTACTTGATTATACGTCTGTCTGACTATCAACCATTGTTGGTCTATATAAATATGAGTCTGTCGTCATGTCACTAGGAAGTAAAGCTCGGTCTCCTACGAGATACGCCTGGCCACACTGGAACTGAGGATGATCCACTAGGATAACATCAAGAAGATAGAGACAGAAGGAATACGTTATGGCAGTGGTCAGCAAAATCGAAGCTCGCCATCCCTATGTACTTGTATAGCCAATGCATCTTCAACTCTTCACAAACTGCACCCTCTATCAACGTTATCCCCAGACCACTATGGGACTTGACATGCTAAAATAACCTAGCTTTTGAGCAAGGATGCTGGATACGAGCCAGTTCTCCTTAAAGCTCAGGATGTCCAAGTTTCTCTTCCTCTTGGTGTACGGTATTCTAAGAATGTTTCTGTAGCATTTCATCTCAGAAGCTAAGATTTTCCTCTTTTTAAAAACTGACTGAGAATCCTTGACTCGCATCCAGTAGGTTGCCATGGCAAAGATGCATGATCTTAAAAAGTTACAGTAACTTGCTTGCCAGTGCTATGCCATGCGTTAAGAACAGAACAGACCAGGTAAAAACTGCATAGTGTAGACGTGGACAAGAAAGAATGATGCATGATGCTTCCAGGAGATAGACTAACAGCAGTCTCAAAATTTACAACTAGAAAAAAAGATGAACAGTTTTGAAAATCTGCAGCCAAACATCATCATGGAAACCGCAAGAGGCTGACAGACTGACTGGCTCTTTATAAGAGACAACAAAGGCTACATAAGACACAAGAACGTCTACATTAGACACCAGAACAACTTCAGAGGACACATAAAAAAAATTGAGGGACACAAAAACAGCTATACAGGACACGAATAGTTACCGCCGACCACAGACCAGCTTGCTAAATAACAACAGCAACCAACTAGGACACAAAACGTAACATTAGATACACGAACAGCTACGCAGAACACATAAAACTGCAATAAAGGATATGAGAACAGCTACAAAAGTCACTACAACAACAGCAATGAAGGACTCACGAACAGCTACACAAAACACTCAAACAGTTACACAGGAAACAAGAAGTCAACGCAATGACGATGATATAAATTATAAATGTAATAATTGTTTCGGAATACAGGATGTGTTACTTAGTAAATTTACTTCTTCAAATTTGAACAAAGAGAATGCACACGAATCCAAGAGAATGTCTTAGCGGTTTCACGAATACATAAACATGTCCAAGAGAAGGCATATCAAACATGTCTTAAGCGGTTCTAAGAGGACACAAACAAACAGCTGTCTGACACACACAAACATGTCTAAGAGGACACAAACAAAGCTGTCTAAGAGGACACACACAAACCTGTCTAAGAGGACATGTTTAAGAAAGCATAAATATGTCTCCAAGGACACAAACATCTCTAAGAAAACAAAAACACGTGAAAGAGGAAATAAACATGTCTATGAAAACACGACCATTTAAATAGAAGATAAACTTTAGTTGAAAAAAAAAGATGAAAATATCAAAAAGGCATATGTCAAATAAAACACAAACCTGTCTAATAGAACAGATGTTTAAGTAAGTAGAAACATGTCTAAGAGGACTTAAACTCGTCAAAAATGTCAAGGTCATGTGTAAGACATAAACATTCGAAGAGGACACATCCATGCCAAAGAAGACACAAACATGTCTAAAAAGAAACTCGAAAATCAAAAAAGACACAAACCTATCTGGCATTTCGTATCAATTCTCTTTATACAGTCAATTACATTAAAGTGTCGGTGTCCAAAATTGTTGACCATTTCAGTGGGAAGAAATGAGCGGCCAGTGTAGCAGTGACTAGATGCTCATCCAATGTCTTGAGTTCAAATCCGCATAGATAAACATTAAACATTTTTATTTATTTATTCAGTTGTGCGCAGATCCACTCTAAATAGATACCATGAAATATCACGGAAGGTATAGGAGGCTAGCGTGATGTTGATAAGTCTATTCATCAAATGTAGACTATTCTATAAATTGTGAGCCTAGCATCATGACCGATGCATCACTGGCGTGGGATAAGTTTATTTATTGGTGATTTATGTAAGAAATAATTGGATTATGTGAAAAATAATTGGTTTGTATCAGAAATAATTAGTTTGTATAGAAAATAATTGGTTTGTATAAGAAATAATTAGTTTATATAAGAAATAATTGGTTTATGTGAAAAAATTGGTTTGTTAAGGAAATAATCAGTTTGTATAAGAAATAATGGGTTTATATAAGAAATAATTAGTTTATGTAAGTAATAATTGGTTTACATAACATATAATTGTTTTACATAAGAAATCTGGTCTGGTCTGGTAGTCGTAGTTTCAGCTTCATAGCAAACGGGTCGCCCCATCTTTGCTCCGCTCCTGTGCCAGCGAAAAAACACTCAGAATGTCTATCACAGTCCCTTGTGTAAAGATTGACAGACTGCTGTCTCGGCATATCTAGCATACACTCGCATTAAAGCATACGGTAGCCATCCGAAGTGCTAGCACAAACAGTCCAACATTAGAAATGCAGTTCATCATTGATGATAGCAGAACTTGTCGCCAACAGATCAGCAGTTGCCCACGCGATCAATTGTAATCACATCCGGGCACCGCCAACATTGACGACCGGCATCACGCCATTTTCTGAATCTCCAATTCACACCACGTTGGTCACAGTCGAAAAAACATTCCAAATGCAATCCGCAGCTCACAGGGTCACGCCATGCATTCAACTCAGAAGCTGGGCGACGAAACTATGTCCAGTCTACAAATGGAGCAAAAATACTTCGGCCACCGTCCGGAAGAAGCAAAAAAATTTGCCTCCGCTCCGAACAGCGCCGCTGTCTAGCGTCCATTTTAACCGGAAGTCTTTACATAAGAAATAATTGGTTTAGGCAACAAATAATTTGTTTTTATAGGAACTAGTTTGCTTATGTAAAAAATAATTGGTTTATGTAAGAAATAGTTGGTTTGTATAAGAAATAATTGGTTTATGTGGGAAATAAATAGTTTATATAAGAAATAACTAGTTTATGTAAGAAATAATTGGTTTGTGTAGGAAATAATCTGTTTATGCAAGAAATAATTGGTTTGTATTAGAAATAATTGGTTAATTAAGGAAATAATTAATTTGTGCAAGAAATAATTGGTTTGAAAATAAAATAATTAGTTTATGTAAGAAATAATTGGTTTGTGTACGAAAAAAAAAATGTTTTGTACTAGAAATGAGTGGTTCACTTAAGAAATAATTAGTTTATGTAAAAAATTATTTGTTTTATTGAAGTTTGTAGTTAATGTAATATACGTCTGACAAGATACTTGCAAATTTAACTTGTTAGCTTATGCAGTGTGAATCAAAACAAAATATTTGGTAATTTATCCTGGTAATTTAACCTGGTAATTTAACTTGGTAATTTAACTTGTATTAATTTAATAAAAATGCGTCTGACGAAATACGGCTAAATATTATATCTATACTGTTACCCTCCAAGTGTCGCTGTTGATACACACAGCATTAACAAGTGATCTCCATTGCTGCCGGTCTGCTGCTATGCTATTCCATGTCAGTTTACATTCTTTCATTTCCTGTTGTACTGTTTTTCTCCAGGTTTCCTTAAATGTTCCGAGACTCCCATATGCTATCTACTGAAAAACATCTTGTGCAATATATCCTTGTCATTGAGAGTTAGAAAAAGAATTCTTGCTTGCTACATACATCCAGTTTTAACAAATGGCTGTGAATCCTGGACAATCGGTAGGCAGGTCAAACAATTTCTCGAGGCCTCAGAGATGTGGTTTAACAAAAGAATGCTTAAAATACCTTGGACAGCCAAAAAGAGCAACCAAGAGGTTTTGAAAAAGGCGGGAGCCCGAAGACAACTTATCACAGACATCAGAAGGAGACAGTCATCATTTTTCGGCCATGTTATGAGAAGAGGGAAAATAGAACATGTTGTGATCACTGGAAAGATCTGTGGAAGGAGGTATAGAGGAAGACAATGAGACAAGATGGGTTGAACAAGGTTTCTGTGAACTTTCCCGTGTGATCCTAATCCGAATGGTTGCCCCTTGTGTCACTGGGTGTTTACCGCCCAATATGAAGTCCTTTTGAGGTTGCGCTTCATCATCATCGCACATAGATGTGTTGATTAAAGAGGTAGTAGTAGTAGTAGTAGTAGTAGTAGTAGTAGTAGTAGTAGTAGTAGTAGTAGTAGTAGTAGTAGTAGTAGTAGTAGTAGTAGTAGTAGTAGTAGTAGTAGTAGTAGTAGTAGTAGTAGTAGTAGTAGTAGTAGTAGTAGTAGCAGCAGCAGCAGCAGTAGCATCAGCAACAACATCGGCAGCAGCATCAATAGCTGCAGCAATACTGGTCGTAATTTATAAGTGTAAATACTATGTATAATTATAAAGGATGATAAGTATATAAATTATAAATGTTATATATAACATACAATAATTGTGCTATGCAAATTTATGTTATAATCGGATTGTTTTATCTGTGTCTGGGCATATTTAAAGTGACTGAGATTATTATTACATAAAAAAAAAAATTATTACACTTTAGGTAAATTTGTGTATTTAATATTACACAGACTTGTCTGCGTTCTTAAATGCACGACCATTTGGAAAATTTTATTTGTTTTAATGTTTATCAATCTCTATTAGAACAAAGATATGTGTCAAGTGGGACATGAATGGTACAGCGTTGTTGCTGATATTAGATATACAGTTGTGTTAGGTCACTCAAAATCAATGGATCGCTCATTATAATGAGTCCTTTGTATAATTATGCTGTTTAATTGTGCCTGCTAGGGTGTTAGGGTCGTTTGACGATGCTTAGGTTAAAATGGAACGCTCAGTTGTGAGTCACTGGTATGTAGTATACTGTTTTGTTTAGTTGTTTAAGGGTAATTCGATGTTGTCAGTAGTTCAGTTATAGTTGTGTCTGTGTGTGTGTGTGGCTTTAAGGGTTATTCGATGTTGTCAGCAGTTCAGTTATAGTTGTGTGTGTGTGTGTGGCTTTAAGGGTAATTCGATGTTGTCAGCAGTTCAGTTATAGTTGTGTGTGTGTGTGCATGGGTTTTAAGGGTTATTTGATGTTGTCAGCAGTTCAGTTATAGTTGTGTGTGTGTGTGGCTTTTAAGGGTTGTTCGATGTTGTCAGTAGTTCAGTTATATTGTTTCGTTCCTGGTAATAAATAGGTTGTTGTTCACTCACTGCAGTGAAATGGCTTTTATGGGGAATGCAAAGAATTTCATGGAATGATTAGAGAAACAAACGAGACAGTCCCCATCGAGACAGTCCCTATCGAGACAGTCCCCATCGAGACAGTCCCCATCGAGACAGTCCCCATCGAGACAGTCTCCATCGAGACAGTCCCCATCGAGACAGTCCCCATCCTGACAGTCCCCATCGAGACAGTCCCCATCGAGACAGTCCCCATCGAGACAGTCCCCATCGAGACAGTCCCCATCGAGAAAGATCAAAGTCGTAAACTGATTTGAAAAATTAGTCGTAGGCAGTCGACAAGCAATAAGAAGCATCGAACTGAAGAAATTGGTAGTTGTAAGTCCTTACGTCCTTTTCAGGACGTAATTTTCTGTTATTTGAAGCAACACTCTGGCTTTTGCAGGCCATAAAAATGGCCAAATGTTTGAACGCGGTTTCTGGGACCTCTCCACGGTGATCCTCATCCACATGGTGGCACGTTGTGTAATCGGGTGTTTATCGCTTGTGTGATGTCCTAGTGGGGTAGAAAGTCACTCACTCAGAAATTGGTAGCAATTAGCAAATTTTTGAATGAGAGCAAAGCGAAGGCAGAGAGATAAATACCTGATTAGCTTGGTCAATACTGAGGGGGGAGGAGGGGGGCAATAACAATGACCTGATTCGTGATTTTGGTGATCGTATGAGATAGCAAAACATGATAGATAAAGCTTATCAGCACGTCACATGGTGATGACGTTAATTTGACGTGTCGATTTCATAGCTGTCGCTCTGTTGTTTATCATTTGTTTGTTTTGTTTCATTAATTACAGTGGTTCGTTTAGTTTTTAAGGTCGTTCACCAGTAGTAGTAGTTTACCACACCAGGACATCACATAAGCGACAAACACCCGATGACACAAAGTGCCACCATGTGGATGAGGATCACCCATGGAGAGGTCCCAGAAACCGCCCTGGCAAGAGCCAGAGGAGGGCTTTAAATAACGAAAAATTGCATCTTACAAGGAGATGACAATGGCAATGTATTTTTAAACAATTAACCTGAGGTGGTTCACTATAATCAGTAGTTGACTTATTGCAGGTCACACTCAGTTTATTTGTGGAGTCAATTCATAATGACTCGCTCAGGTTTTGTCCTTTCTTATATAATATATAATTCTTTTGTTGTGCTAATTTCTTATGGGTCGTTCATTACAGTCGATAGTTCATTTATAGTAGATCGCTCAGTTTTATTACGGGGTTATTATTATTTATTATGAAATTGATGTATGACAAGCTAGATGTTGTGAGGATCCTTTGTGAGGTGTGAACAGTGCGGAGGTACACATATATCATTTACGGTCTGAGGTAATGCGGGGAATTACCAGGGGATCTGGCCGATGCTCAAGGGAAAGACCAGACGGATGTACAGACAGTTAACTAGTACCATCGTAATTGGAACTCTTTGTTTGCTGCTGAAGATGGGGATGGAGCGCTTATGGGAGTGTTCCAGCCCTATGATGTGGATTTTTATTTCAACATTCAACAATATGGATCATCTGTCTGTAGTCTGTAATTCAGTTTAGTGGGCTGCTAAATTTATCGGTGTTTTAGTTGTGGAGCGTAAATCATGTAAAACAGACAGCTATGATGTTACGTGTCGTTCATTTGTAATGAGTCGTTCAACATGTTCAGTGTGGTCCAGTTATAGTGTTTCAATCTAGAAAATATTGTTGAGTGGTTTGTCTTTTCTTCCAAATTTGTAATTCTCTTCTAGACAGCCACTTAGTTTTTATTGTATCGTTCACCGTATTCATGTAGTTGCGCGAACATATGTCACTAAATTTTTATGGTTCGTTTATTGCAGTCAGTCATTCAGTTATATATAGAGTTATCTGATGTGAATCGTGGACTATTTCCAAGTTCTTAAGAAAGAGAATAGGGGCTTGTGAGCTGAAATGCTATAAAAAGATTCTCAGAATATCTTAGACAAAGAAGAAATACTGACATCTTGACAGATCTGAACATCAAGGAAGACTGACTAATAAACAGCATCTTGTCTCGAAAGATTAAATAATTTGGCAAATCAACGGATTGGAATTTAAAACAAGCAGAAGGCATGGTACCATGAAGGAGGGGCAGAGGCTGACCAACAAAAATATGGACACAGCATAAAAGTGGTAACTCCTTGAGTATGAAAGTACATGAGGCGGGAGAGCTGGCGAGAAACCGTGTTTCATTCAGGCAGACCGTGATGAGAGCGACGTTCTGCAAAGGACCTGCTACATGATGATGATAGAGTTATGTATAGTTAGTCGCCAAGTTGTTATGAGTCATTTAATTGTAATCTGTAGTTCAGTAAAAGTAGGTCTTTTAGTTGTGGTCTTTTCTTTGTAGTGTGTGATTCTGTTGTATTGGGGTGCTCAATTCGTATTGGCACTTCACTGCAATGAGTTGTACAGGTATTGCATATCGCACAATTTTTATGTGTAGTTTATTGGCGTCAGTAGTTCATTTATAGTTGTAGGTCGCTTGGTTGTTATTTGTCAAATAATTGTAGTGTTCGTTCCGTTACATTTTTTCTAAATTTTAGTGTGGTTCATTTGTAGTGTGTTATTTAGTTATAATTGATTGAACACTTAATTTAATCTAGTTCAATTACACGGTGTTGTTCAATTATTGTTTGTTGCTAAGTAATTTTAGTGTAGTTCAGTTATAATGTGTTGCTCAGTTATAGTGGATTGGTCAGTAATTTTAGTGTAGTTCACCTCTAATGCGTTGCTCGGTTATAGTGGATGGGTCAACCATTTCCAAAACCAGGATGGGATCCCTTGCAGCTCAGCAGTTATAGAATCATAACTCTCCAAAATGTGTATGGCAAACTGCTGGAAGAAACTGTGGCGAAGAAAGTGATGTTACACTTAGAAAGAATAGGCATGCTACCGGACACCATGGGCAGCTACAGGCCATCAAAAGCGATTTGGGTCAATGCTGGAATGTTCGTATATGATGTGTATGAAGGATTTCAGCGAAAGCAAGATACGGTCGCTGTCGCGATAGATCTTGAAGATGTCTATAACAGCTTTGACTTTACAAATCTTGTGCAGTGCTCGATGGACTGTGTTTTGAACCCTTAGTTAGCTAGTTGAATGGGGGCAGCATTGTTGGATAGAACAGTGGTATTTTGTTTGAGAACATGGAGATCAGATCCAATACGTGTTTGCCCAGGCCTTCCTTGGGGATTACAACCGTCACCTGTTTTCTTTAATACATATATACAGCAAGTCCGGCAAAAATTAAGCACACTGGACCAGGGCGAACTTTGGCATTTGCAGATGATGTCCTAATATATCGAAGCGGGTCAGACAGGCACGACATGACCAGAGACTTGCAAAGTGCTTTGCATGAGATGACGGAGTGGCGTGAGCAGACAAGGTCAAGGGTAAATCCACACCTTACGTCACTTGCTGCGGGGGACGGAGCATCTATGGGTATGCCCGCTGTGTTATGATGTCGATTCTTAAATCAGTAAATCAGTAAAGTTGATAAGTCAATAATTTTCGTTTAGTTATAATGTGTTGTTCAGATTTAGCGAGTGGCTCAGTAAATTTAGTGTAGTTGTTATAATGTGTTAAGTTATAGTGGTTGTCTCAGTTATTTTAATGTGGTTCGCTATTAATGTATAGTTCAATATTAGAAAAAACGCTCAACTGTACCGAGTTCTAAATCGGGCGTCTGTCAAGGCTAGCTTATGGTCCTGCGCATTCATCGGTATAAGGGTTCCGAGGAGAGTAGGAAACAGGTTGGTAATAAATGATGCGGCCGTTGGAGCCCAGGCCTCTGGCTTCCTGGATTGTTTGACCAAACACCAACGGTTGAGGAATGACCGTAATCTAGGGAAATAATCAAAAAAAAAAAAAAAAATAAATAAATAAACATTATGTTTACTGAGCAAACAAAAATTAAGATCAAGATGTATGACTTTGTTGTACGTAAAATGACGGCAAAGGGACCCTATTAACTACGTTGTCTACCATATTTAATTAAAATGTAATTTAATACAACCAGCTTCTCATGGGGACAATTAGTAAAAGTACTTTGGAGTGGCTGCTGCATCGGAGGACTGAACACGCATGGGAATGCCCAATGTGCAGTGACATCGATTGTGATAACAAAACATAACATACTATATCAACTACTTGAGACACATAAGATACATTGTAAGTGTTTCTTCTTCTTATCGTTCTTCGACTGTAAACTCTTCTTTGTCTACCCCCAGAACTAAAGTTTCTCGTGTACATCTGTTTTTACCGATCTGGCTTATTTGTATGCAGATGGTTGATTTATCACCTCTTAAACTGAGCAGTCCGACATTGAAGAAATACAACTAATTAGCCGCTTTGGACAGTATGCTTGTTGACTGAAGGAGAGCGAAGCGGATCTATTATCTCTGTTGCAACAGGTGCTTCCAACGACGTTCAAGAACCAGCCGCGTTGTGTGTAGTGGTAATTGTGAGGGCTGTCTTATTCATTTACCGGACCGTCGCCGGTGCTACCGAGTACATGCACTGCGCTGAGATTCTTCGGGCTCAAACTTGAGTTAGATAGAGGTAGACGGAGCACTAATGGGTTACTACCCTTGTGCTATCATGCTGAACAGTCGTTTAAACCGTAACCTAAGCCTTATGCATTGAATTCGTGTCTATGCTATTGGTTCTGCAGAGACTGCAGTCTGTGTCAGTTTGTTTGTTCTAAAAGGGACACTTATAGACCTTGTGTTTGATTTTCCTTGGCATCGCAACTGAGCAGGTGACCAGGTATACTATGAAGTTGTAACTGCGATTTTCTCATGCCTTAAGCAGCCACCCCGAAAGTTTGCAATTGCAACAGACTCACAGAGGATGCTTCCGAAAATTAAAATTGACATGCTGTGCACACAGTAGCTTGCATCCCTTGATTAGACACAGATCAAGGGCTCATCATGGGTTTCTGTCCCTGGACCGTGTGTGTGAGGTAACGAGCAGGTAGATTGATTAGCTGCTGCCGCTCCTCTTATTGATGATGCTGACGTGGTGAAGGCTTTCTGTGCTCAGAGGGACAATGCCATAGGGTTAGAGGGACAATGCCATAGGGTCAGAGGGACAATGTCATAGGGTCAGAGGGACAATGCCATAGGGTCAGAGGGACAATGCCATAGGGTCAGAGGGACAATGCCATAGGGTCAGAGGGACAATGCCATAGGGTCAGAGGGACAATGTTATAGGGTCAGAGGGACAATGCCATAGGGTCAGAGGGACAATGCCATAGGGTCAGAGGGACAATGCCATAGGGTCAGAGGGACAATGCCATAGGGTCAGAGGGACAATGCCATAGGGTCAGAGGGACAATAGCATAGGGTCAGAGGGACAATGTCATAGGGTCAGAGGGACAATGCCATAGAACAGAGAGAGGATACACACATTGGAAGACAAATTCAACAAAGGGTGAGATTAGGGTCTGGAAGATAGTCAACACTAAGGTGGAAACATAGGCGGACTTTTTAATCAGGTTGCAGCTGGTACAGCATGTCGAACATTCAAGAGAAGCAGTCGGGGTGAAGGTGCGAATGTCCCCAGCGCTGTGATGTCAACTCATTCATTCATTCATTCATTCATTCATTCATTCATTCATTCATTCATTCATTCATTCATTCATTCATTCATTCATTCATTCATTCATTCATTCATTCATTCATTCATTCATTTATTTATTCATACTCAGGACTTTTCTTGACGCCGTTTCAAGATTTAGTGCCACTAAAAGCCTGGGTCAATATTTTGGGTCATTTGTGAGGGTGTAAATCAAGTGGAAACAAATCCCAGATCCTCGTTCAACCGTAGACAACATTCAAGGGCGCCTCCACAAGGAAAACATTTGGGGAAAAAGAGGAATGAGGATGGTGGAGCCATCAGTACTCAGATTTCCTTCTAGGGGGCGTGCTCAATGGTCTGAAGCCTTGTTTAAATTATAAAAACTATAATTCGCTAAGTGGCAAAATGAAATATGTAAACACATGCTTAGAAAACATCTCTATATGTTTATGGTTAGACTTCCAATGGTTTGTGTATATGATAGGGAAGGGAAAGGGGGTGATTGGCTTCAGCTCTTCCCAAAATGTAAAGTAGGAGCCTCAGTGTATCTGAGCCTCTGAGCCTCTAAGTGTATCTGAGCCTCTTAATGTATCTGAGCCTGTCAATGTATTTGAGCCTCTCAATGTATCTGAGCCTCTGAGCCTCTCAGTGAATCAAAGACTTTAAGCCTCTTAATGAATCTAAGCCTCTGAACCTCTCAGTGTATCTGAGCCTTTGAAATTCTCAATGTATCTGAGCCTCGCCGGCCGATGCTTGCCGGGACTGAGTACCCACTGAGCCTCTCAATGTATTTTGAAAAAAGCCTAAGAGCGAACCTGTCAAAAAAAAAAAAAGCGTCTAGCCGCTCCGCCACAGCCACTTCCTTGCATCATATATGAATGCGACATCTTTTATAGGCACCTGATAAGACACTGCACAACATCCAGTATAAAATTCATAAAAAGACATTGTTTTTATAATGAGGCTGCAAGAGTTCTTTTCAGGACTACTTGGTGACGAGCAATGCTTAATCATTTTATATGGCGCACATAACCTAGTCATAATAATAACCTAAAGCTCCCCCATCTGGTGATGCTGGTTGAATGTTACATTTTTGGTTCACACAGCAAGCTAAGCCATGAACACCCCCTCCCCACACCCTTTCCCTTTTCCTCTTTCCCCCATAATATTGTGGACTTTACCGTGAACATCCCACGAAATCCCTGAGATGTGGAGATATAAAACAACCTTTTCTGTTTACCACTGACAGAACTATAGGTATATATTTGTGTGTATTTCGGTTAGTTGCATATCCTTTACAGGACGTTGCAGAACCAACCCCAAAAGCATCTGGCTGTTGTGCGGTTTTTCTAGGCAAATTTACGTCCAGTAGTTTGCCATTGCTTCCTGGACAGTCGGCTTTCTTGATACCAACACAAGGCACATGACCCGCAGCCAGGATCAAACCCGGCATCCCGGCATTATGAAGCGTTCTCATCGACTTAGCAGCAGAGCCGACGTGTGTGTATATGTATATATATATATATAAAGTAAAATAATCCCTAATCCCATTTCAGCTATTCCCATTTGAGAGCCCGGCGTTCTTAACAGCTCACCTAGCCACTCCTAGTTTACATATAGCACTCATCTCAATATCTATCATCGAAGACAGTAGTCGTCCCCATGTGGAATGCAATTTTTTGAAGCCCCACCCTAGCTTTTTCATGAGGCCCTAAATATAGTCCGGTCATAAATATGGCCTAACGGCTGAACGGGTTTCCAGGACCTCTCCACGGGTGATCCTCATCTGCTTGGTGCCACTTTATGCCACCGGGTGTTTATCGCTTTGTTGAGGTCTTGGTGGAGTACAACCTACAGACATACATACACCCACCTTAAAACCTGAGCTTGTGACAGAATCGTCCGTTTTGAAGACAATCGTTGATGTGCTGAGTGCTGGAAGGATGTTGGAAAACACAAAGCCAGTCAGCCAGTTGCCACAGTATGGGACCCCGTGCAAGCAGAGAGAATCGTAGCGACATAAAGCGTCGCTTTCCAGATCAAATTTCCTGGAAAATACAAATCAAACGGTCCAGGGTGTACCTGTATCTTTAAATGACTATTTGTTTTTTGAAAATATTGGTGTTCCTATTTTTGTAATCACCGTTTCTCTCTCTCTCTCTCTCTCTCTCTCTCTCTCTCTCTCTCTTTCTCTCTCTCTCTCTCTTTCTCTCTCTCTCTCTCTTATGCATACCTCTCTCTCTATCCATCTCTCTCTTGTTTTACTAAACCAGGACATCACCTTAGCAACAAATACCCGGTGACACAAAGTGCCACCATGCGGATGAGAATCACCCGTGGAGAGGTCTCAGAAACCCCTTTCAGCCGCTTGGCCATATTTATGGAACGGCTATATTCAGGGCCGCCTGCAAAAGCCAGGATGGTGCTTCAAATAACGAAAAATTGCATCCCACATGGGGACGACTGTAGTACGTAATCACCGCATGTGCAGTAATTACAACAGATACTACTATAGTGTTTCTTATTTTGGATACTATTTTCCACATGAGATCATTATTCAAGATCGCTTCTACTTGTTAAATTGCAATCAGTAACAGAAAGAGGCATTAAGGATCAGGAAAAGACATTATAAATTGTTGAACAGCCATATTCGAATACCTGCCCCCACGAAGGAACACATGCTGAGCAGAAAATCTTCTCTCTCTAATGGGAAACACCCTTATAGCTAAGATCAGTTACTAAACACGGCACATAGCAGTGATATTCTAAACTAACAGTTACATGGCGCTTGAAACATGACGTAATACACAAATTCAACTACGGCTCGCGAATAATTGATTTCGAAAAGTATACAGTCATTAAACATACACCTTCTATAATGACTATAAGAACTTCAATTAAAAATAAATATGTGAAAACTGGTAGGACATGCATGGTGTTAACTGAACTGAACTGAATTTCTACCCCACCAGGACATCACACAAGCGATAAACATCCGATGACACAAAGTGCCACCATGTGAATGAGGATCGCCGTGGAGAGGTCCCAGAAACCGCGTTTAGACATTTGGCCATATATTTGGCCTGCCTATATTGCGGCCCCTGGCAAAAGCCAGAGTGGGGCTTCAAATAACAAAAAAATTACGTCCTAAAAAGGACGTAAGGATATCTATATAGACATGCATGGTGTTAGTTTTCAGGGACGTTCTGTACATCAAATACAATAATACCCCGTTATAACACAAACACGCCTTTGAAGAAAACATGATTAACACGAAAAAAAAAAAAAAAAAAGGAAAAAGACCGGGTTTTATATTAAATTTTGTTTTAAAAGACACGGTAAGGCTTATTTTAGAGTGAATTTTTTCAAAAAAAAAAAAAAAAAACTAAATTCATTCATGTTCAAAGGTCTACATGTATTCAAATGCAGTTATGTCCCCTTCTTCTGGAACATCCTCTTAACTCTCCGAATCCTGAATTCCAGACTAGATAATTTTTTTTTGCGGCTCCATTTCTTGTAGAACCTTTGGCCACATTTTAGCTGACGATCTTAACGGGGAACTATTTTGGAGTAGGGCTTATATTAAAAGCATCTTGAAAATTCCTACTAGGGCCTTTTTGTGAGTGTGTGTGGCAGTTTTTTTTTTTTCTTGGAAACGCAGTATTATCAGTTAAACAGTTTTTTTTTATACTTTCGATTGACAATCATTTAAAACTCAATATTTCAAGGCACTATGAACATTCATACTGAGTTACTGAGAAAGGTGAAGACAGGGATGCTTCGAGCAGAGTGGCAAGCTTCACTTGTAGGGTCACGGTTAGTGAGCATACTTTGGATGTTTTCTCTAGTTAATGCAGGCGTAGTGGGTAAAGAACAGACTGACGGATTGGCTGGATCTGCTTCACTGGGTACCTAATTGATATATGACAAGGCAGATACGGCCAATGCCCCTTTTAAGCAAACAACGGAATCAGTAGAAAAACAAAATTATTATGGCCTGGAGAGAATGAGGCACCTGTGTGTAACCAGGCGGTCTAGCCGGCTCACTTCACTCAGAGGAAAGGCAAGACGGACAGATAACCAGATTGTGACCGGTACCATGAGTACTAGAACTCTGCGCTGGCTGATGAAGATGAAGAAGGAGAACGCATGGAAATTCCCCAAGTGCGGTGATCTCAATTCTTGACTCAGCTCAACTCACTCAACTCAACAATGATTTACAGATTTTTAAAGTTCGCATGACTTCTGAACCTGACTCTCAGCGTTCCTGCTCTGACAACATACATCAAGACTTACACGAAAAAGAACAGCAAAGCCAGCGGCTCCGGTCCAGATCTTAGAACAAGTGAACAGTTGAGGTTGCTCTGATATTCAGTGATCCCGAAGTTTGGAGTTTTGATATTGAAAGGTGTCGTGTTTGGGGTGACTGCTAAGGAAGTTGGGGTGGTCTGATAACATAGTTCGTAGTCTTGGAATCCCTGAGGAATAGAAAGTAATGATAAGTAAGCGAAGGAACAAACAAACGAACACACGTCTATTTTATTAAAGGTAGGAAATGGGCGTTAGTGGCTACAGCCTTGGCGTTGCGAAAGATCCACGTTTAGTCCGTGGTGTCTGTTCGATCCCAGCTGCAGACGATTTGGCAACAGACCGCATATTTTGGCTTTGACAGTGTTTTTGAGAGCCAACTGTTGACAATGCAATGTTAAACTGCATCTGCAGTTTATTTCCCAAAGGGCATATGCCCTAAATCAACTTACGCCAAGTCGTTTTATTCTTCGCTATTGCATGCAGCTCTTTCCATGTCTTCCCCGTGTTTTTAAATTTATTCTCTAGATTCCTTCTCTCTCTCTCTCTCTCTCTCTCTCTCTCTCTCTCTCTCTCTCTCTCTCTCTGTCTCTCTCTGTGTGTGTGTGTGTGTTTTCTTGTGCTTTTTTTTCTATGTCCCTATGGTTACCAGCAAAAACATTCTAGTTATTTGTTCAAGTTTTCTCAACAAATGTCCTATCCATATGCAGCGTCTTTTCTTCACCTCTTGGTCCACTGGAACTTATTTAGCTCTCCCCCAAAGCTCAACGTTAGTAATTCTATCAGACCATTAAATTCCCCTTTTTTCTCAGATCTAGTCACACACGCCCGTTTAACATTTGTGTACCTTCTTTCATTCAGTTATCATTTACACGTGTGGCCTCCAACTTCGGAAGACAGGGAGAAGGGGTTCGCAACCATATAGGGTGTGTGCGGAAGTTCCAAAAGGGTTGAGTGTGGGGGTAAAGCTATTTTAAAAATGAGTGCATTTGTATTAATCCGTTTCACTGACACTTTTTTTCTTATTTAGTTTAATTATAAATAAAAAATAAATTTTAAAACTGTTTATAAAACAACAAGCAAGGGATGTTTTTGGTTTCATGAGTAGTGTCTACATCTTATGTTATAAATCTGAACGATAACCTATTTAAAAACACATTCTTGTTTTTAAAACCCATTTTTTTTTATGGGGGGCAGCGGGGGGGGGGGGGGGGGGGGGCCTACCTCTATGGAGGGCCCCCGAAAAAATCCGCAGAACCCCNAAAACAAATTTTGGTTTAAATAAAAATGACCTTGATTTCCAAAAAGTGTCTTTTTGTTAAAAAGGGGGAATTTTATGCCCCTGCTTTTCAGGTCTCCACAGTACATTGTGGCAAGCAGGAAGCCCGTGCAAGACGGCAGGGAATATTTTGGGGGCCGGGTAGTAAGCTGGGGGCGAACTTTGTTGACAAATTGTGTATGATTATTGGTATCATAATTTTTTGGAGAAGTTTGTATAGGACCAGTGTCATTTACGTTTAGCATAGATATATTTGTTAAAATCTTTAGTAGATAGGATCTTATAATTATTTATTATATCTATTTATTTAATTTATAGATAATTATTTAATTCATAGGTAATTATTTAATTAAAATTATTTAATACTAGTAATTAATTAATTCATAGGTTATCTTTAATTAAAACTATTTAGTACTATTTATTTAATTTAATTTCACAGGTAATTATGTAAATAAAATTTATTTAGTATATTTATTTAATTAGATTGAAGGTGAAATAATTAATGAGATTTATAAAATTTAATAATTTATTATTACAATTAGTTAGAGTTTACTTAGGAAATTTAATATTTATTTATTTATTTTATTGTGAATTATTTACTTGAATAATTCTAGGGTGATATTTTATTGATTGAGTTATCATTACAGTAGTCCTACTTTACATATCTTATAGTGACAGCGGTTCCCAAAATCTACAGTTACAGCTACATCTAGACAAGGTAGTTAAGCTTAGTCTATAAAGGGTAAAATTTGATTTGTAGATTTAGTATATAATAACATTAACTAATCCCTAAGTCGGTAGTTAGCGACTTAGTTTTATTATTTGTTATTTGAATTTGGTTAAATTCAATTGTTATTGTGTCATCATTGTTGAGTGTGATAGAGTATATTTGTAGATCAAAAGAAGGAGTAGCAGGAAATCTTGATCATCCTTATTCAAGAATGTCGGGAATGGCAGAACTGGTTGCGATCGGGAAGGAGTTAGGATTACAAGGCGAGGAGCTAAGGAAATTTGTGGACCAAAAGTATAAAGAAATGAAGAGCAGTGAGAGAGGCAGCAGAGAGATAGAGAAGGAGAAGATAAGAGCGGAACAAGAGAAAGAGAGAAGGACAAGATAAAAGCAGAAGAGGAAAGAAACGAGAGGAGACTTTCGAGAGAACATGAGCTCCGTGTCAAAGAACAAGAGGGAATAGTCAAAGAGAAAGAGTTACTACTTCAGAAAGAGACAAAAGACAGAGAGTTACTTCTGCATAAGGAACTAAAAGAGCGTGAATTAGCTCAACAGAAAGAAAATAAAGATAAAGAATTAGCTCAACAAAAAGAGATGGAAGAGAAAAGGTTACAACTGGAACAAGAGAGGTTGGCGGCACAGATTAATTCAGACAAAGAGAAAGCAGAGACACAGTTAAAAAGACAAGAAATGGAAAACACGCCGAGGAAAAGAGGTTTAAGAAATACACTGGCATAGTACGGAACTTCTGTGAAAATGAGGATATATCAGCTTATGTAACGAACTTTGAGCTTCAAATGCGGATGAACAAAGTTAACAAGGAAGACTATGCGATGATTTTTCAGAAACATTTAGGGTTTGAGCCACTTAAAGTGTTGGAATCAATACCAGAATTAGAGAAAATGGATTACGATCATATGAAGGAATACCTCATGAACCATTATAAACTCAATGCAATGGGCTATAGAAAACAATACGTTGGATTAAAGCCCAGGAGTAATCAAACGTTTGTAGATTACCTTGCTGAAGTGCAAAACACGTTTCAAAAATGGGTTGATGCAGCGAAAGTTCGAAATGACTACCAATCTTTAGTAGACCTATTAATAAGGAGCAAAATTCTAGAATCGATTCCGGAAAAAATGGCTACATCTTTAATGCTGCAGCATATCAGAAACCTCAGCAGGGAAGATACCCATTGAAAGACAAGAGATACAACAGGAAGAAAGTTAACACAATCAACTGTAGTCATTGCAACAAACAACATGGTTCAGACGCGATTTGCGATAAGAACCCAGCATACGCAATGAGGGTTCAGGAGCTTATTGCCAAGAGAAAAAAACAAGCTCAGTGACTACGATAGAGTATTGAAATGTTTTTCTTGTTTATGTTATGGCCATGTACGTAATCAATGTGCTTTTAAGCGACAGATCAAAGAAGCACACGTGGCATATGGGTTGTCTGATGAAGACTCGGGTTCTGATACGTACGAGGGTAATGCTGTTGAAGTTTGTTGCATTAATGATAACTGCTTTGTCTGTTCAGAATTTCAAGCTGAGGGTAACCTACCTTGTGGTCACCACATACCAATCCACGATGCCAGCACAGCGGCACATGACCAAGGTAGTTTAACACTACACAAAGGTATGGTGCATGGACGAACCGTATCAGTCCTGAGAGATAGCGGCGCCACGATATCAGGAATTCGCCAGGCGTTAGTGAGACCAGAAGAATTGACACAGAAGTTTATAAAATGTAGAACTTTTGGTGGAACAATTGAAACATACAGATTAGGTTACATTTATGTGTCAACACCATTTTTAACAAAGAATATTTATGTTGCCATGTTACCATCACCGAGTGCAGATTTGATTATAGGTAACAGAGAAGACCTAGAAAAGGTATCCGAAGAAGACATCACTAAATGGGAGGCAGAAAACATACCAGTCATCAAAGAGAATAGGGTGAATGATGTGACTCCAATCCCCACATCAAGTGTGAAATTAATGAGAGAAAAACAACGGAATGAGAGCAAAGGAGTAAATGATGTGACTCCAAACCCCACATCCACTGTGGAAGAAATGAAAGATGGATGTTGGAATGAAAATAATAGTATGAATGACTTGAATGAAAGCATAGAGACTGGAAGTGTCCAGAACATAACAGAAAGTGAGAAAGTAAAAGGTATACATGAGAGAGTGGCAGTAATGACAAGTATGACTGTAGAACAAATGAGGAGAAAAAGCAATAAAAAGACTGAAAGAAAGAAGGGTAATAGTATGAAAGACAGGTATCCAACTCCCAAACCCAGTATGCAAGAACATGTAAAGAAAAAACAGAGGAAAATGTATTTTAAAAAGAAAACTCTGAGCATCAATGAGCAAAACCAAAGTCAAGAAATACACGACTGTAAAATTAACAGTTTTATTCAATGTACTTGTAATAAAAAGTCTTACAGGTTTTTGGAACCAGAAGAGGAAACAAGAGCTAGAACAGTTTGTTGGGCAACCAAAGGTAATCACGACCTAAGAGACTCAAGTCGAGCACATCAAGATAACTGCTCACAGCGTTTGTTCCAGTACGTGTGGTTACTGCAACACATATTGTTCATTATATGCCAATTTCTATTTGTAACAGGTGAAATGAATTTACAACTATTCTATACTTTCAACATGATTCATGATCTACAACTTTTAGGAATGATCTATCCTGTTCGCAGAGGCTTTTTCATCTCGAAATTATATATCTCTACAGAAATTTGTCAAATTCTGAAATGTGGTACACTATTAGCATTAGTGCTTCTGAAATTAGTACTTTTTGATCAGGTCTATTTCAAACACTTTCCTCATTCTGAAACTTTGAATTGTTGAAACCAGTTTTAATTTGCCATGAATTTTAATAAGATGACTTGTTTGACGGTTGGTGAATGTGAATACCACCTTGCAGCATACATCTAGTACAAAAGTACTTATTACTGATGAATTGCAGAATTGAGTAAAATCTATGTTGTAAAATGAATCATGTCAACATTTGGAAACAATATTTTAAAATATGTGATGCCAATCATCAAACTATTGCAGATCTAAATGAATCTTGTACAGATGCAAAGATTATTTTCCAGTTTTGTATTGGTCACAGAAACTAACATCTACACAGCAAAAGTACAGCACATTTGAGAAAGAAGCATTAGCATTAGTTCTGAGTCTGAAGAAATTTCAAAAATACTTGTTAGGGAAAGAATTCACTATCTTAACTGACAATTTAGGTCTTACTAAATTGATGACCATGGAGTCAACAAATAACGCTAGAGTGTACAGATGGGCTCTATTGATTGCACAGCTTAAATTTAAAATACAGCACATCAAAGGCATCCATAATCACCTGCCTGATGTAATGTCAAGATTGTAAGTCTGATTCTAGTATGTATGTTCATCTGAAATGTTACTGTTGATCGACACATATGATTTATATGTATGTATATATTTTGTTTAAATTGTATATATCATGTCATTGTGACAAATACTGGACATAGACATAGGGTGACGTGACGAAATAGTTTAGAATTAGATATGAATATTTATTAAATACAAAATGTAAACAATATTTCAAAATTGAAAATGCAAAGTTGTGACGATGAAATATGCTATTTAATGTTTTGAATATATAATATCACTCAACAATTGAAATGTATACAGGAAATTTAAGTGATACATTGTAATATTTTTGAAAACGTAAAGGGAGATAATTATTAGAAATGTAATAAAGACTGGTGGGAAATCACTATAGGTAGGGGAGATAAAATCCATATCACCTATAAGGGAAAATAAATGAATATCCAATGGAAATAACATCAGTGGATGTTCGGTGAGTATAGTGGCAAGGGTGGGACTTTACGGGTTTACATTATTGTTCCATAGCCGTTATGGATTTCCGCACTTGGAAGAGTAGTGCCTGGGGTGATTTTCTGTCGTTTGACAGACTGTGGGATGAGGTGGGAAACGCGTAGAGCCTTTATGGTCTTCCGCAATTGAAAGAGTATTGCCTGGGGTGTTGATTCCATTACGCCACATAATACTCACTGGGCATGACAACTGATAAAAGTTCCAAAGGAAAAAACATGAATTACCCAAAAGGGGTGGAATAAATTTTTACCCATGATACCAGTGAAAATACCCAAGCATTACATAAAATATACTCCTATCCATTAACGATAATGAAAAAAAAAAAAAGTAAACTTTTTTTTTATACGGGGAAGGGAGAATGTAATGGGGGATATTTTCGACCCAGTTTAGGATGGTTGGGGGGAAGGCCCAAAGCTGACCGAAAACACCGAGATAGTCCAGATACTTGGATTAAACGAGAATCTGGAGATAGGTGACTAACCACTAGTTATCACGGGGACCACGGTGATGCGACCCAAGGTCGCCACGGGAAAAGTAAAGGACCACCACGTGTTGTCACGTGAAAGGAACCCGTGGTATAAGTCAGACTTGACTCTGGTCAAGTTTAGTTTGTGTCGACCTGTTGGAGCGAGAGGACGAGCGTCTGAATGTGCGAATGTCTACGTGAGTGCCTGAGGAGAAAGGAGACCTGCCGACGAAATGTTAAGCTGAGATCGACCATGCCAGCGTGTGAGATGTCCAAACGTCAGTGTTGAATCCATGGGACCCATCGTTGCTTGAATGCCTGCAGAAGACTGTTCGTTAAAAGGCTGCGTGAGTTTGTGTACGAAAGCGGTTCAATTAGACATCGACTGGACGATTCTGTTTGTCGTAAGTTGTAATACGTCAATAAAGTAATGTCTCGTAAGCTCACATCGGTGTCGGCTTGTGCCAGGTGTGTAACGTGAAGCGTGTCAGAATATCATCCACCACACGACTTATTGGGAGCTCCCTTCAAAGTCTGAGTGCAATCTGGCTGAAAGGCAAGTATAAACAATTTACATGCAGTTAAGTCAGCTCAGTTAAACGGATGTGCACGCAACACTCAGATTCTGGAAAAAGACTAAAGTCCAGAGGTGAACAAACAACCAGACCTTTCCGCCGGAGTTTACAGCCGGTGAACGCGAAGAAGAACAAGAAGATCAGACTATGATAGAA
>CAJHNH020001544.1:35000-60000 GCA_905116865.2 Candidula unifasciata | reverse complement strand
CCGTTTATGCCTTTATCCTCATCATGTCCCCACTTCTTCACCTCTTTTACTGTTTTAGGTGTCGAAGTAAAAAATATGGTCCTGCTTCTTGTTCTTCTGCGGCGTCTGTGGCTAAGGCGTTGCGAGTCCGACTCGTAATCCAACATACCGCGATCGTAACCCACTGCAGGCTGCGTGGATTTTTATCGTAGTATGGGACGTCTCAGGTCAACCCAGCCTAAAATGGGTACCGGGATGGGCTGTTCTGGGAAAGTAAAGACAGCCGGCGTAATGCTGACCACATTACCCACAGAGTGCTGATGGTCTGTAAAAATATGGGACGCTCTGCCCATATGCCCGATGCGCCGAAAGGCGTGAAAAGGGATCTCTACTTTACTTTTTTATGGGTCGTAGCAGATCGACCCAGCCTAAAATGGGTACCAGCGTAATGCTGACAACATTACCTATTCAGTGCCGATTGGTCTGTAAAAATATGGGACGCTGTGCCCATATACCTGATACGCCTAGGCGTAATAAGGGATCTTTACATGTTTTACTTATTTTCTTGTTCTTCTGACCGTCTCAGCCATAAATACATTGTACAATTTTACAGTTTCTCTGATGTTATCATTCCCTGTTGTTGTTGATCTACCCAGTGATCTACGCCCTTCTCTTCTTCTTCTCCTCTTATGGTATGGGGTCGCAAGACATTGTCTTGTATGTAATTTAGTGTAACAAACCCACACGACTCAATCCTAATGTCTGCTTTTGTTTGGCACCCTATGTTTTTCATGAGGTTATCCAGGAATATTATTTTTTACATGATGTTTTGTTACACGTCATAATAACAATCCCAAAGCAGAATTCCTCTACTGTGTTTGTTGCAAAAACAAAGCGTGCGGTTTGTTAGTACTACAGAGACAACGCAAGCTTTACTGTTTTGAAAACAGTATTATGTAATCAGTAGTGAATTTATTTCTGGAAAAGGAAACCCTTGCTTATGGCAAGGTTTAATCATAAGTTCATGTATAAATATCTAGCCTATATGCTGTATCGTCAAAGAGAGACGACGTCTGCTCACAAGAAAGACGTATAGATATAGTTGATCATAAATGTATTTTCTGTTTAGTAACTAATGTTCCAAACCATTGTTGTGTGTTTTGGCAGACAAACTACGCGTTCTGTCTTTTTAACACGTCGAACAGGTTCTTTGGTGTTCTGACAAATTTTATTGATGATATCCTTCTGTATCACAATCTTTCATGACCAGCACTTAACCATTTAAGTGATTAATTATGGATTGGGATTACTCACTGTTTTGCATAGTCAGCTAGAGAAACTGGAGTTCTCTGACAGAATAAAACTATGTGGCTGATCCTGGAATGTACAAGAGACACCCCGATTGTGTGCATGGGATGCATCCTTGCCGACTATTGCATATAGGCTAAAGCTGCTGCAGGCTAAGTCGAACCTCAGAGTAGCTGCAGACAGGGAACACCCTCTGTATGAAGCTTCAGCTGCAGGTAGGGGTCAGAGCCTGAAAAGAGGACAATCATGGATGGCTCAAGCAGAAGACACAAAAAGATGAGTATGCATGTTGGAAAACATTGGTCAAGGCGAGGAGTGTTTCAGAGTACCAGCGGAAAATTCTGACCTGAGTAGAGTTATAATCACATTTTGCCGGGTGTGCAGAGAGTGGCCAGCGGGTGCTACAGAGGTGGAAGTCCAGCTGTTGATTCAATACAATTCACGCCCAGGTGATCTGATTATCTATATAGATGATTCGGTGTTGGGAGGAAAGAAAAGCGTTTAGGGGTTCCTATTGAAAGTCAGTGTAAAATCTTTAGTGCAAGACAGCCTGGCATACGACATCACAACATCTAGCATGAGACTGGAGGTGGAGACCGTAACTGGAGCTTTCCGGGGGCTAGAGAACAAGATGCATACATATGTCTTAATCTTAACAGACTCTGATAGCATGTTGAGAAATGTGGACAGGGATGCTTCGAGCAGAGCGGCAAACTTCACAGGAAAGGTCACGGATAGTGAGCATACCTTGGATCCTCTCTCGAGGCTTCGCCGGTGTAGCGAATAATGAAAAGGCAGACAGATTGGCTTGCCCACCGGAGGGCTGCAGTTACCCCCTCCACCTCTATTCTCATACTAGATGTTGTGGTTTTAGACTTACTAGTACATTATCTCTCCACGGTGATTTCTGGTCTGCCTCGTGGTATACTTCAACACTTTCCTGTGCGCAGTTTCTATTTTTTCAGTATCAATACACAAACCACTGTCGCCTATCGGCGCTCACGTTGCTGGTAATCTGTAGTGATTTAAACAGACTGTAAATTTCGTTTTTGTTTCTTACTCTCCATTCCCCGCTGTGTGTATATCTGATAAATCCAAACGTTCACAGTAAGACTATTCTCAAAATATTGTCATACGGCCTCTTCAGTTTTTGTTGTACTCGAGGTTTCATAGCTAAAACAACAAATAGTTTTATGTGTGTCTTTTATGCAGCGATAATGTCGCAACTAGACAGAGCATTTAATTATAGAAGATTATATAGGACAAAATGTAATTTACTACAAGATTATTACACATTATGCCTAAATCATAAAAAAAAAAACGTAATACTCTTTTCCACGCCTTTGAGGCGTATGGGATTTATAGGGGTAGACCTATGTTTTATAGAACGGCACTTGGTGGGTGATGCGGTCAGCATCACGCCGGCCACCTTTACTTCCCAGGACCGCACCTGATACCCACTCAAGGCAGTGTTGACCTGGGAGCTAGGTTATTTTTTTTTTTCAAAGTCCGGCCCAGATACTTAAAATACAAATGCAATATTATTTTACAGATTGATTCTCTATAAACAAATCACATAGACAAAGCTGCCATGTCAGTCAACAGACAGAATTTCACCCTTTTGCTTGCTATCTTGGGGACATTAACAGTTGGCTCTGTCACTGCTCAGGTTTGGATTGTGTTTAATTTTCATGTTTTATTTTCTCTTCGCTATTCCCACGAGTATTTAAAAAAAAGCGAATAAGTAAAGTAACGGACGAAAAGGTAAAAGATTAGCAATATAAAGGCAACGGAGTGAAAAGGATAAGCAAATAAATGGTAAGTAAATGACGAAGAGAGGATAAGTAAAACAAAGAAAAAGTAAAAAAAATTGGAGTAAGTAAAAATAAATGATAAGTAAGGACTAGTTTGAGTGATTGATAAAATGAGGTTAAAAATATTCACACTTGGTGAAAAATAAAGTAAACGATAGGCGAATTACCAAAAGACCAAGTTTAAAGATAGTGTAAGTAGACTAAAAGATAGTTAAAGTATACAATAAGTAAAGTATAGTAAGTGTTCAGTAATGGTTAAGGGGAAGATAAGCAAAGTTTAAGAAAAGGATAATTAAAGTAAAAGATAAGTGAAGTTAAAGGTAAGTTAAGCACACACACAAAAGTAATCCCATCACGGGTTATGTTATGTCAAAAGGCTATTAAGTATACTGTCGTTTATGTAAGTGTACAAGATAGCGTCTTAAAAGTATAGTTGTCTTGCTATCTTTAAGAAAAGGATTCTTGCTAGTGATCTTTCAGGCACACAACAAAAAAGTAACTCTATCACGGGTTACTGTTCTTTAAAGGCTTTCTTTCTTTCGTGTCTTTCTTTCTTTCTTTTCTTTTCTTCTTTCTCTTTCTTTTCTTTCTTTTTTCTTTCTTTCTTTCTTTCTTTCTTTCTTCTTTTCTTTATAGCTTCTTTCTTCTTTCCTTTCTTCTTTCTTTTCTTTCTTTCTTTCTTTCTTTCTTTTCTTTCTTTCTTTTCTTTCTTTTCTTTCTATCTTTTGGACTTTCTTTCTTTCTTTTTCTTTCTTTCTTTCTTTCTTTCTTTCCTTCTTTCTTTTCTTTCTTTCTTTCTTTCTTTCTTTCTTCTTTCTTTCTTTCGGAGTCTTTCTTCTTTCTTTCTTTCTTTCTTTCTTTCTTTCTTTCTTTCTCTTCTTTCTTTCTTTCTTTTCTTTCTTTTCTTTCTTTCTTCTTTCTTTCTTTCTTTCTTTCTCTTTTCTTTTTCTTTCTTTCTTTCTTTCTTTCTTTCTTTCTTTCTTTTTTCTTTCTCCTTTTCTTTCTTTCTTTCTTTCTTTCTTTTGACTTTCTTTCTTTTTCTTTTCTTTCTTTCTGTTTTATTGTCTTTATTTCTTTCTTTCTTTTTCTTTCTTTCTTTCTTTCTTTCTTTCTTTCTGTCTTTCTGTCTTTCTTTTCTTTCTTTCTTTCTTTCTTTCTTTCTTTCTTTCTTTCTTTCTTTCTTTCTTTCTTTCTTTCTTTCTTTCTTTCTTTCTTCTTTTTTCTTTCTTCTTCTTTCTTTCTTTCTTTCTTTCTTTCTTTTCTTTCTTTCTTTCTTTCTTTCTTTTTCTTTCTTTCTTTCTTTCTTTCTCTTTCTTTCTTTCTTTCTTTCTTCTTCTTTCTTTCTTTCATCTTTCTTTCTTTCTTTCTTTCTTTCCCCCCCCTCTCTCTCTCTCTCTCTCTCTCCCCCGTCTCTCTCTCAGTTATACATCTCCGTAGTTGTCATATGTTTCGTTGTCTTTCTCCTCAAATTGTGGATGTCTCTTTTTCATGTTTATGGTAATTAGTCTTCATGTCGACAATTTTTGTTTGTTTAGTGTTTAGTTGTTGATGTGGATTACTTATTTTGGCTTACCGGGCGTTTGAAGCATTCTTCCCAATATATATATATATATATATATATATATATATATATATATATATATATATATATATATAATAGATATAGATATAATATAAAGAGAGAGAGAAAGAGAGATAATTGTTCCTCTACCTCTTTCCTCTCATGTCCCCTCCCCCATGAGCAAGTTTTTTTTTTTGAGAAGGAAAACTATATAGATATATATATACACCTCAATAAAGTCATCAAAAGAAATTATTGTGTGATGGTGGGTGGGTGGGAGTGGGGGGTGGTTAGGCCTCTCAATGAGTTTAACTGACAGTTCGCCATAGTGTCATAATGTCATTTTTTGAACCCCTATAAGACTCAGACATTTGGTGTTTAAAAGTAGCAGCCAGTTCATAGCTGTTGTAACTTCACGGGGAAACAAACAAAATGCCAGTAGCTGTTCCTTGCAACAAATCGCTAACAAACATATGCATTAAATGCACAAGGCATCAGTTGGAAATGCTAACACAAATTTTGCAACTAGAATTGCATTTCATCGTAGATTGAAGTAAATGCAAACAACTGGGGTTTGCACAGGCAATAAGTCATAAGGCACCGCCAGTTCTTGGGCAACACACCACCCGCCATTTTCGGAATCTGCATTTCATATTACAAAGCATTCCTCGTGAAATCATGAGTACGGTCTTTCTCACCAAGTAATAAAAACACGCGCAGTGGATAATTATGTGTTTTCTTTCTTTTTGTTTTTGTTTTAACAGTATGATTTACTCCGCAGAATTTTGCAGCTTATACTTTGAATCCTGTGCCTATAATTGTGAACCTGGACGCTACAAGCCCTGCGATTATCTTACAGAGCCCTAACTTTGGAATTGCTAACTATGAGAACCTTAGTAACTACACACTGACTATTCGTTCTGGCTCAGTTCCACTGGTTTTGGTATTTTCCTTCAGGTAAATGTTATCTCTCTCTCTCTCTCTCTCTCTCTCTCTCTCTCTCTCTCTCTCTCTCTCTCTCTCTCTCTCTATTTCTTTAATTTCATCCCGTTTTTTTCTATCTCTCTCTATCTCTCCAACCCCCTTTTCTTTATTTTCATCCCATGTTTCTCTCTCTCTTTCTTTCTCTCACTCGCGTCTAGGTGCACACAATAGCAACAGTTACAGCAATGACAACATGCCCAACTTGTTCACCTATCGAAACTTTTATTTCTACGTTTAATATCACCACTATCTACATCAACATCCCTATTATTACAACTATCTTCTACAACAACAACAACAAGAACAAGAACAACTATTGCTGCTACTACTACTACTACTACTACTACTACTACTACTACTACTACTACTACTACTACTACTACTACTACTACTACTACTACTACTACTACTACTACTACTACTACTACTAGAACAACAACTACTACTAGATCAATAACTACTACTCCTACAACTATACTACTACTACAACTACTACTACTACTACTACTACTACTACTACTACTACTACTACTACTATTACTGCTGCTGCTGCTACTAATACTACTACTAAAACAACAATAACAAAAACATCTACTACTACTACTACTTCTACTACAGTAACAACTACTACTACTACTACTACAACTACTACTACAGCTACTAACACTACTTCAACAACAACTACTACTGCTACTTCTACTACTACTACTACTATAACTACTACTACTATAACTACTACTGCTACTACTACTAGTACTATTACAACTTCAACTACAACTACTATTACTACTACATCAACAACAACATCTACTACTACTACTGCAACTTCTACAACGACAACATCAACTACTACTACTACAACTATTATTACAACAACAACAACAACTTTTACTAATACTACTACAACTACTACTACTATTAGTACTAGTACATCTACTACAACTACTACTACTTTGTGTCATCAATTGCAAAATAGATACCAAAGAATGTAAAGAAATTAATCGAAGCTTTAATTATTTTGTTGTTTTTTATCATTGTTTGTTTCAGACACTTTAACTTAGAGTATGAACAATCCTGTTTGTACGACGCTCTCTATCTGCGAGAAGACGCATTCTGTGGGACCTGGGCCGCCGGACGTGAGTTTCCATACCTCTTTCTACCGCAGAGGGAGTTCACTATTCGTTTCAAGACAGATGAGAGCGTCAGAAGACCAGGTTTTCAGGTGAGTGTTACACTTATTGGGTCGCCGCTGTGGTGCAACAGCTTCACGCTCGCCTGGGGATAGGAAGGTCGCAGGTTCATGTACTGACAGGTCGGCAGATTCTTGAATGTGTATGAGATACCACTGGTGTAGCGGCTAGACGCAGGCGTTTTGGTTCAAATGCAGAGGAACGCTATTGAAAACTATTCTCTTGGCTCTCAGGTAAATCCAGCCTTGTTTGTTTGTTTGTTTTAGTATCCAGAAGCCATGAGTTGTTAACATTTAGGCTCGGTATTATGGATATCGCAACTTTTCGGCCTTGATTCCATTTTAAATACCGTAAATCTGGGAGATATGTGGCTTTTCCGCCCACCCCCGGGAGTGAACCCGGACTACAAGGAGTTCGTCACCCGCTCACCGCGCAATCCGGTTTAGCCAACTACGCTAGAGAGACGGGCGTCAATCCAGCCTTAAATGGGTATCAGGTAAAGTGCTGGAAAGTAAAGGCGGCGGGTGGCATAATGACTACATCACCCACTAAGTGCCGATTCGTCTATGAAATATAAGTCTAGCCCAACGCGCGTAAAGGCGTTTCAGGGGTCGAGTACCCTCTACCTCTCCCACCCATACAATTAAAAAGGCTGAAGTCCCTGACATCCCCCACCCCTCCCCTCTTTACTCAAACTAGGTTTAAGATATTTTCTGTTTGAATGTTTGCTTTTCAAATTTGCAATCATTTGGCATACATAGGAATGTTTATGTCCCAGTTAGCGCATAGGAAATAATAATACAAATTATTGCTGTTATGTACTTAAGCAAGGATTAAAACATGTAAGCTGTACCCCAGCCTTCTAGAAAAATTGTAAAGAATTGTTTGTTTGTTTGTTTTAGTATCCAGAAGCCATGAGTTGTTAACCATTAGGCTCGGTATTATGGATATCGCAACCTTTCGGCCTTGATTCCATTGTAAATACCGTAAATCTGGCAGAAATGTGGCTTTTCTGCCCACCCCCGGGAGTAAACCCGGACCACAAGGAGTTCGTCACCCGCTCACCGCGCAATCCGGTTTAGCCAACTACGCTAGAGAGAAGGGCTATAAAGAATTAAACGACCGTTGGAATAATTTCTTTGTTGCGTCGCCCGTGGTCACTTTATGTTCACAACTCATGGCTGTCATCATAGAAAAGATGCCCCACTAGGGGGGGGGGGGGGGGGAGGGGGTTAAACTAGGCGATAAGTCCTGCTTGTTCGCCCACTTTGGGACTGAGGTCTTTTCAAGACGTGAGAGATGCGTGCACATCCATTTTACAAATCTGGCCAACGTGTGTGTGCCGATTGCTGGTTTATTTTCGCTCAGGCAGATGCATTAGTGATTAGTGATTTTAAAGGATTATCATCACATCATTCCAGACAGATCCATAGGTGCTCCTATCTCCTCCTCGAAAGCTCTACAAGTGTAAAACGACTGATGACGCCTTTTCTGTGTTGGTTAATAAAACGTCTTGTCCCCTTAGTGAAATGTTCATTTCTTGCAGCTCCAGGATCTGCGTCTATCAGTCTAGACAGAGATACAGTGATGTCATTTGGCGTGCTCCATGGTACAGTAAGTGCAGCGCATGGCATTGATAACATCACTTCTGTCCAGTACTGGGTAAGCCACAGCAACCACAGTGTCAGCAAGATAATCTGCACGATCGTTGCCTTGAATACACACATAACCTGATACAAAGATGAAGCTTAGGGCAGCTATTAGTGAAGTGCTTAGTATGCAGATGCATTCCAATTTCTAATGAAACCTCGATCATATTTATGTAAGTCAGGATCTCGTCTGGGAAGCTGTTTCTACAACTGCTGAGACCTGTATGTAGGCGTCGATCTGTACGAGCCCTAATCCTCATGCACATCTGGGTCCTGGTCACACGATGAAGCCTGCCCTCCAATTGAATCTCCTGCTCCTGAAAACTCAGTATCATTCGTGCAATCCATTATGTCATCGTTGTTCTTGCATTGCTATTTCCCCGTGTGGGGTCTGCGGCCCCATTATGGGAAAAACAATAATAGACTCACTGCCTGCCCAAAAGCATGTCGTAAGAGTCGACTAATTGGGAGTAGAGGCAAGGAACCAACAGTCTGCATGCAGATAACTCAAACCCGTGAAACCTATGTACACGCAACACTCAGTTTCTGGAGCAGGACTAGAGTCCAGAAGTGGACGAACAACCAGAACTTTTCCGCTGGAGTTTACAGCCGGCGAACGCGAAAAAGAATAAGAATAAGATATTTCTTTCCCCTCTCCTTGAAATTGATAAAATTCGACATTTGTTTAGATACTTGTGGATCCAGAACCAGCAGATAACGTGTATGACGACTACAACGGCGATTACCCAAACTACTTATTCTCAAATTAATAAACATAATTTTTCCTGATCAAATATTGGTTATGTATTATCGTTTTTTTTTCCTGAGTTTTTCACCATCACCACGTCGCTGTCTGTTGCTTTAGCGTTGCTAACGCGCTTCCTAACACCAGGGTGCCGGGTTCGATTTCAGTTGCTGGTATTGCGCTGCTTTCGACAGTCGGATCGATAAGCTGAACGCCCAGGAAGCAATGGCAAACTAGTGTGGACGTAAATGTACCTAGGAAAAAACCGCAAAAGCTAAAAATTGCTGGGTTTGGTTTGGTTCTGCAGTATCCAGTAAAGGATACACATCTAACTGAACACCATCACAACTATTATCGAAATCATCATCATTCTCATCACACTCCTCCTATATCTGTCAATCTTTTTTCTGGAGTAGTTTCCCAGAGAGATCCCCTCTTCTTCTCACCTGTGAACACCAACAGTTGTCATGACGTTTCTTTTGTATCTTTACTTTTCGTGAATTCGTCTGTTTTAATAACCCTCCCTCCACCCACCCCACCCCCTGCCCCGACACTCCAACTTTTGTTTTAAAGACAAGAATACATGTCATTATAACCGGGTAGCCCCATAAGTGGTTCTGTCTGCTTCCATTGGTTACACAAGATGGATCGCGGCAATCTCAAAGGTCAAAACACGTCAAAAATATCAAAAGTCAAAAGCCATGCTATTATTTTCAAAACACTTTCATACAAGCGCATATAATTATTACATTAGGAAATATGTTAATAAAAGCAGACGCACTTAAAAAAAAAAAAAAAACATTCCCTAATACATTTGAAGTATGAAAACAACTCAACGACAACCATGAAGATCACGTGAAACTTGGTTTGCTGACCATAAATTCACATTTTTAATATGGTTTCTTTATTTAAATTTTCCTACAACCAGATAGTAAGTGATAAGTAGTAATTGTGTTGACTGACATTCCAAATAAAATGGCTACTGTTCGTCCACAGAGTTAACTTCTAATTTGTTTAACAATCAACAGACTTATCTTCTTTCATCTTTTGCAACAACCATTGCCACCTTACAAAGAATGGGAGCTATATAGCCTGGTTGAAAGTAGTTTTCATCTATACGTGAAGCCACAGGACCGCTTGCAGTGTTACACTCTACTATCCAAACAATTGTGGGGAGATTTCAGGGCACATGAAGTGTGGAGGATCGCCACCGGTCATGTCGCCCTAGATGCACCAATAGACATGTTGACCAGTACCTCTTGCTGTTAGCCCTTAGCTCTGCGCCATCGGACAAGGACTTGTTCGCCTTTAAGATGTCTGCTGAGCCAAACTGTAAACGTTAATATCAGTCAAAGCACTGCTCGCATACATTTACATTGATCTGGGCCGGCTGCTTTCGTCCTGCAGAAAGAATGGCTTTTACTACTGCTCATCGCAGAACCAGTGTTTATTGTTGTTGCGATCACATCCTATAAACAAGACAAGAGTGAAATCGAGCACTCTTCATTGATGAATCTCGCTTTGCTATGCCATTCAATGGTGGCAGAATTCAGAATCAACAAAAAGAGCAATTTATTGACGACACAATCGGAGAGATGCATCGCTATAGTAAGGTTATTGTCATGGTCTAGGAAGGCTTCTACAGACACGACAGAACCCGACTCAACAACATTCAAGGAAATTTCATCAGCCCAAAAATACCAGAAGAAAATCTTGAGACTAGTTGTTCAGCCTGCTCTGGAGGCCAAATGCGGTAATGCTATCCTACAAAAGGAAAGAGTTCAACACCATCGAGCTCGTGTGATGAATGACTTTATACAGCAACATAAGGTCATCTGACCTTTCCTCGACTGAGCACCTCTGTAATTTCTTTGGTCGAAGATCGTCAACAAATCACCCCCTGCCAAAGGATGTTGCACATCTGACTGCATTTCTGCTTGAGGAATGGCAAGCTGTTCCTCGGGGATACTCTTCAGACCCCTCTGGACTCGTTGCGTCTACGCTGTCTTGAATGCCTCGTGCAGACGGTGGTCATACCCGATTTTGGAATGTTTAGTTGTCCAGTATGTATTGTGTGACTTTTCAAAAGGTGGGTAGCATACTTAACAGCTTCGTTACATTTAAATGGCTGTTTCCACATGTTTACGAGACATGTCAGTTTGGTGCTCTCTTCTTCTTCATGTTCACCAACTATAAACTCTGGCGGAAAGTTTTGTTTGGTAATCCATTTTTAACTGCAGTCTTCTTTCAGAACCTGAGTGTTGCATGTGCATCCGTTTTTTCAGGTCTGAATCATTTGTATGCAGACTGCTGGTTCCTTCCTCTCAGGCAGATGAACTCCGACTTTGAAGGAAGCTCCTAATTAGTCGACTCTTACGACATGCTTTTGGGTAGGCAGTGGGTCTGTTCTTGTTTTTTTTCCCCTATAATAGGGCCTTGGAACCTACACAGGGAAGTTTGATGTTCAATAAATGCTTTTTTTAGATTTGTTCCATGGCTTCAATCAAAGGTTCTTTCTAATTTAACCCCTTACTTTTGACGAGTAGCGTAATTAGTATTCCTGATAATAAATCCGCAAGCTGTGCTAGTATGTGAATTAACAAGTAACGAACTCTTTTGTACAATTTGTGACATATAACTACAGATCTTCCACTCTTTTTGAAAGATAAAGTAACAACTGATGGTGTTTAAAAATCCACGTCACGACACACCCTTTACTTTAAAAATACTTTCCTTGTACATGTTTTAGAGGAGCGGCGGGCCGAACGGTTAGAACGCTTGGATCTCAAGAAGAAGATCCTGATTCGAATCCCCGGTAAGGCTATGGGATTTTTTTGTGTTTCGGAGGCCAAAAAAAAAAAAAAAATCCCTACCTGCACAGTCGTGGCCACAGCACTAGCTATGCGGCCATAAATCCTCATGCTCAAACCCCCCCCCCCCCTCCCCCTCCTTTTCCCCTGCCTACACCGCAACAAAGTGGTACAATAAAGGTAATAACTGGCAATACACGATTTAGGCTAGGAAACCAAACCATTTGACACATTTTTCGTCGTGATTTCGGGCTCAAATCTGTGACAACAAGATAGGCAGACTACAGAGAATGTTGCAGTAAAAGTAACAGCAGCAGCAGCAGCAGTAGTAGTTGTGGAAGGTCGTAATGGCAAATGAAAGAAAGAAAATTACTTTTAAGTGTGTACATGTTATTCTATAATTATGGTAATACACCTATTTCGACACCTTTAAATTACATAAACAATTACGATTTGTTGTTTTAGCACACTGATAATTCAAAACAATATTTTTCGTTTGTTAATTTACAACACAAAAATGAAGACACAAGCAGTATAATTCACATTTTATTGCCTGAACTATTTCCGTGTATCTGGTGCTAACTGATCACAGTAAAGATAATCAGAAGTCTTAATCCTTGCATGGGCAGGACAAGTTAATTGGCAGGGATTGCTGTGTCGTTCGTGTCAACAGAAACACAGTTACCTGGAAGAAAATGTGGTGCCAAATTACTGCTGCTGCCGCTTCTACTACTGCAATTACTACTACTAATACTACAGCAATAGCAACAACAACTACTAACACAACGACGGTTACTGCTACTGCGGCTGCTGCCACCACCACCACTAATACAACTACAGCATCTGCTACAACTACTGCAACTACTAGTAAAATTACTGTTACTACTAATACAACAACAATAACTAATATTACTACAATTACCACTAATACAACTACTACTACATCGACGACTACTGATATTGTCCCTGCTACTTATGCTACAACAAGAACAACAATACTACTACTAATACAACAACACTAACGAATACTACTACAACTACCACTACTATTTCAACGACGACCTACTGCTAGTGCTGCTGCTGCTGCTGCGGTTGCTACTACTACCACTACTACTACTACTACTACTAATACTACTACTACTACTACTACTACTACTACTACTACTACTACTACTACTACTACTACTACTACTACTACTACTACTACTACTACTACTACTACTACTACTTCTGCTGCGGATGTTGCTACTACTACAGTAACTAATACAACTAAAAAACTAAAAAACGGCTACAACGACTATAGTTACTACTATCACAACAACAGTAACTAATACTACTACACCAACAAATACTACTACAACGACGACTACTGCTACTGCTGGTGCTACTACCTCTAACTACTGTTTCTACTACTATAGCAACTACTACAACTACTACTAATTCAACAGCAGTAACTAATACTACTACTATAGCTACTACAACAGCCACTACTATTACTACAGTTGCTACATCCAGTTTAATGGCAGCAACAACATCTACTACTGCAACTACAACTTCATCAACTGCAACTACTTCTACTACTCTAGCTGCTGCTAAAGCTATGACTGCTACTACTACTAGGTTTCATTATCATCATCACCAACATCATCTTTATCAATATCATTATCACTGACATCATCAGCGTAGCCATCATTATAATCATCAGTATGTGCCTTGTGAGAATGCGTAGAACTTCCTGTCTGTTCGCAACCTCAGTCGTTTGTGTTTATGATTTGTTTTGTTCATGAACATTATTTTAGGCCTACAATGCAAACGTTTTGGCACCCCCACTTCCAACTGGAGCTATGTCTGCTTTGTCTTTCTCTGTTCCTTCCAATTACCACGATGTTCTTTAATACCTCTCTTGCCATCACATGGTGCAGCGGTTGTCCGTTTAAAGTACAGGTCTTGTTTACGTGCTTTAAGGCACAGTAGGCATCTGCTGTGTGTGTGTGTGTGTGTGGGTGTGTGTGTGTCGTCCCATGACTGCTACCTTTATGTGCCAACTATAATCACACACAATTCCCTTCACTGTCTCATTCAAAAGCTTTTAAAGAAAACATGCCAGTCAAGTTCATAATCTTGATGCTCGCATACGCAAAGTAAATGCATAAGGCAGCTGTAGATGTACCAACACTAACAGTCTCACATCCGAATTCAGCTCACTGCTTGTACATGCAGTCAGTCTCCCCTCCTCCAATCTGTAAATAAATTAAACATGGGATTACATGAGCGCAAGAGCTACCATGGTTCGCAAGCTGCACTATTACCTGGTTCACCCAGTGGGATCTCGCCTTCGTCCTGGTTTCCTCCTTGGCAGTAGAACCCTGTTCCACATGGGCACAGGAAGTTGACATCATCGTCGATGCTATCACTGCGGTAACACTCTGGTACACAGATAAATTATTGTTAAATGCAACATTACAGTAAATAGGGGCACACTTCCCAAGTCGACATGTTTAGTTATATGGGTACATTGAAAACACGTCGCTATTTTCCAACGAAAGATAAATGGTTGTTGACGAACTATGCCCTAGCTCGGAAACCAATCATCTGTTTACCTGGGACAACTAGAGATGCAAAGCAGAAAATGGACAAAAGGGGAAAAAAAGTTGACGAATTTCTCTACTACCACTGTTAGCATTATCATCATCATAATCTTCATCGTCACATAAACAACACCATCGTTCAAAACTTCGCGGATAATTCCTTAATCTACCAGCTATAGATTCCTAAATAGGCTAGGGTTGCAACCCATTTCATCATCGTTGTCATCGTCATTATCATCCTCATCATGAGGAATAACAACAAGGGCAAACGCTATGGTTATGCAACACGATAGGACTGTCATTTAAAACCAGTTCTACTAAATCCTGGTATGGTATCAATAAATTACGTATCCTTTGCATGAGGTGACCAGACAATCCTTGCGTTTTTTCCCGCATCTGGTTTTACTAGAGAATTCTACTTTCCGTTGTTTGCTATTTCCTCAGCCATTGCTGGTTCCAAGCCAAGAATATGAAAGAGGAGGGTTAGGGGTGAGTCAGCTTCCCTTACCCTGTCAAAAAACTTCTTCTGCGACGCAATCTTGCAGAAAATGATGCTATTACGGTAAAGAAACGATTTAAGTGGTGCGTGGGGAACAGAGTGCAACTATGATGGCTACAGATGAAAGCCGCTCTGCTGAAGTCTCTGGCCTGATATGTACACTATTTGATTTAAAATTACAAAACGAAATAGCCGAATACACTACGGACCTATCTGATACATAATGACGACGATGACGATGTTTGTTGTTGCTTAGTGGACGAACAACGCTTATACTTTTGTCGAAATCAGCGCAAAACCGTCTGCTGACGTATAGCGAGCAGATGACAAACCATAAAGAGTAACTCTACTTAATCACAAAATAAAACAAAAACCAACGGAGAATATACAACGTCGTTAATATGTGACCTCCCAAACGGGACTGAAAAATGAAAGAAACTCAAACTCAAAAATCAAAGCCAAGACCAGATGAGAGAGACAAAACCTGTTGTACCAAAGAAATCCATGAAAGAGCTGGTGAAACGATCCAAACAGACTTTAGAAAATGGCACGAGTAGGAACGACAACTAACAGAGTACAGATTGTATCAAGCGGCAATTAAACGAGGAAGTACAAAAGAATACATGTAGTCCAGAAGAAAACATTTCAAGCTAGCAACATGACGATTGCCTTGAACATCTCCTTGGCTACATGAATGAAGACGACATACCGACAACATCGACAAAGCCTGGCGAAGATCACGAGAGCAACTGAGAGCCAAATGGCGGAAGAGCGATAACATATACTAAAACATCATGAACAACTGGTACAGCAACATCACTATGAAAAAGCCCAGGAGACAGCAAGTCAATAGCAGTTACACCACCAAGGGATGCCACAATAAGGAACACCTCACCTAATCAGACCCAAGACCTCATAATGAGGCGAACACGACCTGGCTTTCCTGATAGACACGGAAGACTTGAAATAGTAGCACCAGACACTATGAAACGCAACGAAACAGCAACTTAGTTTGTCACCATAATTATAACCGATATTAACTAGGAAAAGGCAAGCTCTCTTATCAGAGGTTGAGTTTAAAGTAACTAAGAAAAGGATCCTTTAGCATGACTTCAGACGAGTTGGGTACATAGGGCTAGACCTATATTTTATAGATATCAAATGGTACGTAGTTGTTGATGTAGTCAGCATCACACCGACCGCATTTACTTCCCAGGACTGTACCTGGTCCCGACTAGACGTTTAACGTGGCTAATTCAAATAGAACGAACGAAATTTTTCAGTATGGGACGCAATTTGTTGTTATTTTAAAGCCCCACCCCCCGTCGGGGGCTCCGATATAACCTAACGATTCAATGATGTTTATGGGACTTGACGGGGTAATTTTCACCTTAATGGTGGCTTTTTGTGTCACCGAGTTTTATCGCTCATCGTGCGATCTGGCGTCGTTGAATGTTACGCACTCACTCATGACTGTCATGAATAGCACTGTTGTGGACACGCTGCTCCCAAAATCCCATGATAGTCCTATCTCTTTAAGGGCGTTAAAATGTCGGCGCGATCCATAAGCCAGTGTAACAGAATCCCTACTCAAATTGCGTTTCGGTATTGAGGGACATAAACAACAGGCCCTATCATGTCCTTCACCCTTACTGTCGAACATTTGCACTGAGCTTAGTGACCGGCCCAAAACTACATGGTGTCCTTGGCCTGACCTTCTAGAGACTACCAATAGTTTGGCTAGACATCATGTGACCCTCCCTTAAAGTACTCAAAAATAAATTGTTTTCAACATTTTTGGAATTATTACCCTAAACCTATATTTTAGAAACGCAGTAGTAGTTTGCAAAACACACTGCTGGAAAGTTCTAGAAGCAGGCTAATGGCACCTATATAAGCGGCTGCCCGGACCCCATAAGGAGAGAGGAGGACACCGGCCAGCAGACCAAGAGAGAGAGCATGTTAGAGTAGTAGCAAAAGACTTAACGTTAATTGCATAGTTTATGAATAGCTGTAGAGTAGTAGTAACAGTAGTGAATTTGTTTGCTCTTGTAATATTTGAAGGTTTAAATAAAATAATTTTGTATCATCAAAAAGGAGTCAATGTTCTCCATAACCATATACTTAAGGAGACGTAGCGTAGGCTACGACATGATGGTAGTGATGACAGATGATAGGGGACAGGAAGAAGTACACCGTCTCCGTCGAGTCCACTTTGCCGTTGTTGTCCAACCCCCACTAGAACCTGGACTGGAGGATGATTCAGGGGTGGAGACTGATGGAGGAAGTAGCGAGGAAGAAGAAGAAGCTCATTAGTAAAAGAAAGCTGAGTGTGTGTCCAATTGACTAAATGACTGTACTTGTACAGCGCCAAAACCACGCAGGAGAAAAAGACACTTAGATACTGTTTCACCAGCCATCTGCAGCTAAGGCAGAACCAGTCAATTCATTAGTTCTGTCGTTGCCAACAACACTGGCATACCCTGCAACTAAGATCAAAGCAACTCCCCACACAGTCTAGCTCCACACATTGTATGTGTATCGAGCTTGCCTCGAACCGCTGGATCATGCGTATAGAAGAGTTTCGCGAATAGCCCTGTTGTTCCAGCACTATGAACATGTGTGTCACCACCATGATCTAATTCATCATGCTGCTAGCAATCATAGAAGAGTTACCTCTGGCTTGATGCACTTTGTAAATTAAGTCGTCATCTTGTCGGATGCAATACTTGTTTTTTTTTAAGCTCCACCCTGGCTTTGGCCGAGGGCCCTGAATATAGCCGGGCCATAAATATGGTCTAGCCATAGATATGGCCTAAACTGCTGAAAGGGATTTCTGGGATCTCTTCACGGGTGATCTTCATTTGCATGGTGGCACTTTGTATCACTGGGTGTTTATCGCTTGTGTGAGTTCCTGGTAGGGTACAACTACCTACGTACCTACCGCTGGCTTGATGGACTGCTTTGCCTGCAGGGCGAGCTGTGACTGCCCATGGACTCCTGTGTCCTCGTCCACCTAAACTCACCAGCACATCGACCACATCAGATTTGTCATTAGTAATCGTAAAGAAATGTGTTCAGGTACTTCCGTACCCTGATAACAACCGACGGAAGATGTATCAAAGAAGTTCATGGCTCTTCCCCGCACTAGACTGCAGGTTATATCGGGCTGGTGTATCTGTTACAGCTGCCATAGTTATAACCTCTTTGGAAGTTTTACTAAGGTACCGATATTATGGGTCAAACCTCCAAGCAGCAGTCCTGAGGGGTGAGGAAGGAAGAAAAAACTCAACGTCAACGATGATAGCAACAGCATCGTTTAAACACTGTATGACGTCCATAAATATACTTTAGTAAACAAACATGAAGAAGCTGAATTGAGAAAAACTCTAGAAAACATAGCGTGCCATGGATAAGAGAGGAAGAAGGAATTAGTAAAAAAAAAAGGGAAGAAAAATATGTGGAAGGAAGAAAAGAAGAAATAAGAAAGGAAGGATGAATATGAAAGAGGGAATGAAAAAACCTCAATGAAGATGGAAAGAAAGAAAAGAAAAGAAAAAGGAACGTAAACGGAATACGGAAGGTTAAAACAGAAGAAAGGAAGCAGAAATAGGAGTTCGGAAGGAACAAGAAAAAGTTCGAGAGAAAACATACTGTCATTTGCAGTCCCTAATCTCCTGCATGTTCCCACGAAAGATTCTCGCTTGGCTCTGTTGCTTGGCACGGTTAGGTCGGCACAACATTCATCTTTTGGGCAGTCCCATTTAGTAGAGCAATGTTTCACACATTTTCCTGGGCAGGGGAAAAAAAAGCCGTTGTACCATCATCGTCATCACCATCAACACTACCAGCACCACCACCGTCATTGTCAACATCATATAGTGTCTACACTATATTGATAAAACACCCGTTAACTAGACCTCCATTAGGCTACCACCTCTTAACGACTTCTTGAGTTATTGATAACACATCAGTTAACTAGATCTTTATTAGGCACCACCTCTTAACGACTTCTTGAGTTATTGATAACACATCAGTTAACTAGACCTCTATTAGGCTACAACCTCTTAACAACTTCTTGGTTATTGATAATAGTGTTAAACATACCTTAGTGTTATCACACTTTCAATACTTACTATTATTACAGTTTTGAAATATAGGTATTATCTTCTCTTCACAGTCCAAGCCGTGTGGTGTTGGTAATCGTTGCACAACATGCTGTCTCGTGTACATTTAATCATCTCTGACGCAGATGATCCTATATGCCAGACTGTCCAGCATCTGTTCTCTGGGTCTCCCTCTGCCTCTCCTCCCTTCCAACTTTACTACTGTCACGATATACTCCAGTTTTCTCCTTCTCATCACAAGACCAAAGAATGTAGACTGTCTATTTTTGATGTGGAAAATCAGTTCAATGTATGTATTTTTACAGCATACTCCAGGAATTGTGTCTAAAAATTAAATGTTTAATTTCGGTCAGTCAGTCGGTCAGTTAGTTAGTTAGATGGTAAGTGGGTTAGTCAGTCAGTCAGAGAAAGGTCTGCACCGGTATTTTGAGAACTTATTGGTTACACCTGTTACATAGCCTCATTTGTTGAACATCTCGTACATAATCATGAGATCATCTTTTAACCTTGATGAGACCAGTCTTTTTATAAGGCTCTAAAATTTAAAGCACAGCTAAAAGAGATGAAGCATTATTACAGGTTGTCGAAAACAGAATTTTACGACGAATCTTTGGACCCATCAAAGATGCAAACAGCGGAGAGTGGAGAGTGAGAAGCAACAACGAAACTGATAAACTGTTTAAATCACAATTGATAACTGATAAACTGAAATGGTTGGGGCATATTGAGAGAATGTCAGATGAAAGAAAAATAAAAACTGTATACACAAGAGAGATAAATGGTTGTAAACCGCGAGGCCGACCAAAAAGTCGACGAAGAGATAATATCCAGACCGACCTGCAAACCCTTGGTGTCCCCAGCTGGAAAGAGAAGACCAACCAGAGAAATTAGCGGAGGCGGGTGATATCTGCAGCAATGAACCTCAAGGGATCGGAATGCTGAAGAAGAAGGCCAACCAGAGAGGTGAATGGAGGCGGGTGATATTTGCAGCAATGAACCTCAAGGGCTCGGAATGCTGAAGAAGGATAACCAGAGAGGTGAATGGAGGCGGGTGATATCTACAGCAATGAACCTCAAGGGATCGGAATGCCAAAGAAGAAGAAGAATTACCGAATAACTGACTACATAAAGACAAAAACAATGAAAAAATGAATACAACGATAAATAACTAACCGATTAACTAATTACCTAACCAGCTAACTAGACAGCTTACTAACTAATTAAATAAATTCGTAACCGATTAACTAACTGTTTAACCTAACTGACCGTTTTCCTCAGAAGTATCAACTCTGTCGCAGATGTATCCATCTACACACGGACAGGCAAAGTTGAAGATACTGCTATTGAATGTGTTCAGCAGTCTTTCGTTGGGCACATGGCAGTCTGCAAACACATTTACCAAAAAATATATAAACCTGAACGAAAAGTATATCACCGAGCTTTACAATTTAACAAACAAAAACAAAACATTAACGTTGCGGCTATGGAGCCTTCATGAGCACACACACACAAATTAGACAATTCTACTCAAATACACACTATCATCTTTAAAAAAACTTAGAATTTTACCAGATTATAGTTATTTTGTGGTGTAGCGGCAAGCGTTCGCATGTGGACCAGAAGGCCATCGGTTCGAGTCTTGGCGGAACCCGACTCTTTTCCAACCGGGTCGAAAAAGGATAACTAGTGACTTTAAAAACAGTATTGACTGCAGAAACAGTGCTGGCTAAGAACAATTCAGACACAAAAAATACATTACCCAAATTATTGCCAGGCATATTTCGCTGTGTCTCGTCAGGTGCGTTACTACAAAGTTACATCAACAAACCAAAGCACAACAGTGAAAAAATCCAGCTGAAATGCCTATGGTTTCTTTGATGTATCGTATTTGTCTATTCGCCAGAGGTTCACTGTATTCATGTATCTCACCGTGGTAATGTCAAGTTTACTATAAATTCCGTCAGCTTACAAAAGAGGGGGTTGCTGATATTAATTGTTAAAGCCTCTGCCATTCTCAGCAGTTGCCAGTTCTGTGTGTGGTAAAAAACACAAAAAAACACTGTCCAAGTCAATTACGTGTCTGGAACGAAGCAAATGACGTCCAACAGAAGAAGTAGGTTTTTCCTCTTGATTGGTCTCGACACACTTGAAGAAAAGTATACTATACTTGGAGACCCTGGGTGGCGTCATCATCTCACTGCTGATTTTGTAATGTTATGCTATAATAATCGACAACACTGCACTTTGGGCATTCTAACGAGTGCTCAGTCCTCCAATGCAGCAGCCACTGCAAGGTATGCTGATATCAATGCGTTAATCAAACAAGAAAACTGATTACTAATAACTGATTTTAAACCAGCACGAAAATAATCACATGACACCCAAAGAATTTGAAAGGACGGGACAGCTGTCGAGGACCGAGTTACTTTCAGGCAGACCGTAATCCTAGCAAAGTTCTGGAAACGACCTACTGCATAATTTTGACTGGCAGTCATCAGTAACTGCTTTAGTGGTTACGGTCTGAAGTGATACATTTCAAAGCTTACATTCAGTGAACATTTACACAGGTGACCCGTCTCCCGCAGCAAGTGTCATAAGTTGTAGGTGTGGAATAGCAAGTCCATATTTATATATTGCCTGCTTCAATTTGGGAGCCACAGAAGAAGCAGAAGAAGAAGAAGAAGAAGAAGAAGAAGAAGAAGAAGAAGAAGAAGAAGAAGAAGAAGAAGAAGAAGAAGAAGAAGAAGAAGAGGAAGAAGAAGAAGAAGAAAAAGAAGAAGAAGAAGAAGAAGAAGAAGAAGAAGAAGAAGAAGAAGAAGAAGAAGAAGAAGAAGAAGAAGAAGAAGAAGAAGAAGAAGAAGAAGAAGAAGAAGAAGAAGAAGAAGAAGAAGAAGAAGAAGAAGAAGAAGAAGAAGAAGAGAGGTCTGAAGTGATACATTTCAAAGCTTACATTCAGTGAACATTTACACAGGTGACCCGTCTCCCGCAGCAAGTGTCATAAGTTGTAGGTGTGGAATAGCAAGTCCATATTTATATATTGCCTGCTTCAATTTGGGAGCCACAGAAGAAGCAGAAGAAGAAGAAGAAGAAGAAGAAGAAGAGGAAGAAGAAGAAGAAGAAGAAGAAGAAGAAGAAGATGAAGAAGAAGAAGAAGAAAAAGAAGAAGAAGAAGAAGAAGAAGAAGAAGAAGAAGAAGAAGAAGAAGAAGAAGAAGAAGAAGAAGAAGAAGAAGAAGAAGAAGAAGAAGAAGAAGAAGAAGAAGAAGAAGAAGATGAAGAAAGGGTTAGTGTAGAAGGAATTGATGGGTGTTGGGGACAAATTAAGACGAAAAGAAGTCAATAGCCACAAAGTCCTTTAAAGATGTGAAAATCAAAGAAGAATGGGTAGTAAACAACATCTTGTCTCGGAATATGAAATATTTTGGCGAAATGAAGCGCCACGGCAGACATGACACAAGTAATAGAAGAAGGCATGATACCAAGACAGTGGGGCTGACGTCGACCAGCACGAAAATGGACAGATGACATCAGTGGCACCTTGGTTAGGAGAGTGCATGAGGCGGGAGAACTGGCGAGAGACCGAGTTGCTTCCAGGAAGACTTTGATGAGAGCAATGATCTGCAAAAGACTGCCTATTCGATGACGAGCTTTTGAGGTATGAACAACGGATCAACATCATGGCACACGGGTAGTAACCTATAAGTGCTCCGTTCTACTTCTAACTCAAGTCTGAGTCCGAAGAAGCTCAGCATGGTGCACAGGCTCTATAGCACCGGCGAGGATCTTAAAATACTTTTTGGTGTAGAGTTTTAACTGAAAATTTTGTCCGGGCAGCTCCGTTAGGCTACTATTTTCGATTTCCAACTGCCTAGGGATTTGGGAGTCAGATCTCACTGCCCAGAGACCAGGGGAAATTACTAGAAGTCCAAGTCCACGTGAAAAAAACCGCGGATTAAACCCGAAACCACTAGCACTCGAGGCGGACACAATGCCTCGAGACCACGAATTCCCTTAGGAGGACGATAACCACACAGGAAAAAGAACACAAGCATACTCACCACTGCCATCAACACCCAGCGGAGAACAGATCCTGGTTTCATCGTTCCAGGGATACTTGTAGAGGCAGCAGTGGTTCGAGGGACATTTATCGCTGGAGTGACAGTCCTCAATTACTGCTGAACTGGCAACGACCTGAAGTTATATATTTAAAAGCTTACATTAAGGAAGTGCATAATGCTCATTCATAAAGGTAAAGGTAAAGTCGGGAGATGTGAACCAGCGTCACTGCACACGGTTATAAACCATAAATGCTCTGCCTTCAGTACGGACAGCTGATAAGAAACTGTCCGCCTGTGTCGCCGTCTGAGGGCAACTCCCCAGCTACAGCGACGTTCCTCCATTTACCCCAAAAGGTTAACTCTGGCACCCATTACTTAGAAGCTGGATGGACCCTGGGAACCGCCCGGTTTCGAACACCGGCCGTGGGCTGCAGCGAGTCTCAGCTGGATTTGAAAGCGAGTCTCCTATCGACTGCGCTAAGGCGGCCCCCTGCTCATTCATAACAAACTTATTATTAGTCTGCAGGTGCTTTACAAAACGTGGCTCTCATCACTGCACACCTGAAAGTCTCTCTTTCTCCATCTGATACTTTAACCCTTTCATAGCCAATGCATCTTTAATGCCGGCGTAATTCTGACCATATTACCCACCGAGTGCCGATTGGTCTGTAAAAATATGGGTGCTCTTCCCATATGCCCGATGCGCCTATAGGCATGTAAAGGGATCTTTACTTTACTTTTTACTTTTTATTTATCTTCCTGGAGGTCGACCTTTGCTTCTTTTTCCGGAAATTGCAATATTTAATACAGTTCTCTCAAGTCCGCAGCCATGATACTCAACACTACTCCAATAGCGACACTATAATGATCCCTTCATTCACCAACAGGTAACTTCGGCGCACAGGTCAGAGAAATACTGCGCTCCTCACCCGCCCCTCTCCCCCAGTAATTGTCAACTTTTTCAATACCAGAAGGTTTACAGGAGTTACGAAAGGAAAGAAATAATCACGAAGGAAATTAATTGGAAATCACGAAGTATTAATTGATTCCGAAGTAGCTACATTACAGTGGCTAAAATCATCGAGGAAGCCAGATTTCTATAGTATGTTCTCTTAACATTTGTAAAGGTAACAGTAAAAGTTTTGAAGGGACATCAAAGGACAGAGACACTTACATATAAGGGAGCGTTTTTTTTTTTTTTTTTTTTTTGGGGGGGGGGGGGGGGCAATAGCTAAATAGATAGAGACAGACAGACATAGAGACAGACAGACATAGAGATCGACAGATTAGATAGATAGATAGATAGATAGATAGATAGATAGATAGATAGATAGATAGATAGATAGATAGATAGATAGATAGATAGATAGATAGATAGATAGATAGATAGATAGATAGATAGATAGATAGATAGATAGATAGATAGATAGATAGATAGATAGATAGATAGATAGATAGATAGATAGATAGATAGATAGATAGATAGATAGATAGATAGATAGATAGATAGATAGATAGATAGATAGAATGAACGAACGAACAAACTTTATTTTCAAAGGGTTGAGAATTGGGCACACAGGCCCGTCTTACATTCTGCCCTTCTGGCCTCACGCCATACATACATTATTCATGCACACATTGTTTTAGCAGATAATAATAATAATAATAGTATTTATAAGCATCATTAAC
>CAJHNH020001544.1:0-30000 GCA_905116865.2 Candidula unifasciata | reverse complement strand
TTGAGTGTTACCGAAATGCGGATTAATAAAACTAATCGATTTAGATCTCGAACTATGGCATTCCGTTTAATCATTTGTTTATTTCACGGTTAGCAAGACATGTCGACACAAGTGGACATTTATTTGACAACAAAATGTGTTGCGGATAAATCTGTTACAACGCATAATATAATATAATATCACCCACACCCCACCTCGCCACACACACACACACACTCTCTCTCTCACCCGCACACATGCACACATCTTCTTTTCCTGTCGTCTCACTGACACCAGGTTGTAGCCAAGCGTTGTGGTTTTCTGTATTTGTCTTGAGCGTCTCTGGTGGCTTGGGCAATGGGTTTATTTATATGTTTGCAGGTTTCTGCTACACCATTTATTCATATCTGTAGTGGTCTTTTCATCACCTTTCTCCCAGACCAATAAAGCCTGATGTGCAGTTTGCTCTGGCGGCAATCTCTCTAGGTGAACCAGCCATTTCATTTTTTTTTTCTTCGTTTTGTCTGTCAACATAATTCAGAAACGGTTTTATTTTTACTTTTTCTGTATTACTGCTATTGGAAACCCTGTCCCTACTTGTGTTGTTACTGTATTAGACACGCACCCACACACACACACACACACACACACACACACACAAATACACACAAACACACACACACAGCGTTTATATATTTCTTTATTATCTGTATTTGCCATTTGTGTAATTCTATCCATGTAAGTTGAGTTTAATTGAGTTAAGCTGAGTTGAGCTGAGTTGAATTGTATCAAGAACTAGCATCAAGGCACTCAGGGCATTTCCATGCGTGCTCCGTCCTCATCTTTAGAGCTAGCGCAGAATTCCAATACAATTCCAATAATGGTACCAGTCGTAATCTGGTTAAATGTCCGTCTTGACTTTCTTCTGAGTGTAGTCAGGATCCAGAGCGTCTGGTCGCTTCTGACTCCGTTGCTTTGAAAAAAAAATTATGTAAGTAATGAAGTGCAATAGTGAGAGGACAAATCCCAAAACATCTGATGAGATGGGAAACCAATCTGTCTTTCCTTCTGTTAAGAGCCATGGTGTCAACAAACAACTGATCACACACACACATACACACACACATATATAATTTTGTTTCTATGTAAAGAAATACCAAAAGCTATTTGAAAAGCAGGCGATTTCGCAGAGGATGGAAAAGCTGCTGGTCCAGTGGGCATCCCAGAAAAATCTCATATTAACGATAATCCAGGGATTAATGTATGTATGTATCTATGTATGCACTTTGTATATGTACGTGTATATGCTATATCGACACAGTCTAAAATAGGTAAAATGAAACGATCTGGGAAACCTACTGCGTTGAGGAGACATTGACAACATCATCGGCGGAGTGACTAGGAAACCAAGACAATCCGCAACATGGCTTTCACAGATTATATATATTTATATATACTGTTAGAAGGATTATGAACTTAAGGAAGGCTAGTCATAACGAAAAAAAAATTTAAAAAAAAAACATTGCCAGAACTTACTAGTAATCCAACACCGAGTAGCAGTTGAAGTCCGCCGAACGATCTCATTGTCTTACGAGGTCCTCTTTCTTCAGCCTGTATATTTATGAAAGCAAAAGGAATAGTGAAATCAGTAACGCTGGAATCTAGGATTGTGGTTGCTTATGTCATTTTAAACCACCCCCCTGACATAAATTTGTACCATCTATAGAAATACATTTTATTTTCAAATTTAATTTTTAATTGTACGGCTTCGTGGCCTAGAAAGCGTTAATATATTTCGTGATCCTGGAGGACTAGGGTTCGATCCCAGCACTGGATGGTTTAAAGACAGTTGAATGAGAGTTACACGGTGAAAGCAACTGGGGCCTCGCCAAGTAACTATTCCCATCGAAGGCACTGAGGCATGGTAGTCAGCCTTCTAATGTCTGATTTTGTTTATTTCATATTAAATACAGCATTATTATTATTATTGTTAAACTCTTAAAATAGGATCATCATCATCATCAGGTGCCTTGCCGACTGGCGTGGGCGATCATGCCTCTCCATAATCTGCGATCTCCTGCAGCATGTATCAGTTCGTGTGCCGACACACCTCCATGCCATGCAACAAGATTGTCAAGCATCTTCTCTCGTTGTCTTCCTCTATCTCTCCTTCCACATATCTTTCCAGTGGTCACAACATGTTCTATTTTCCCTCTTCTCATAACATGGCCGAAAAATGATGACTGTCTCCTTCTGATGTCTGTGATAAGTTGTCTTCGGGCTCCCGCCTCTTTCAAAACCTCTTGGTTGCTCTTTTTGGCTGTCCAAGGTATTCTAAGCATTCTTCTGTAAAACCACATCTCCGCGGCCTTCAGAAATTGTTTGACCTGCTTACCGATTGTCCAGGATTCACGGCCATATGTTAAAACTGGATCTATGTAGCAAGCAATAATTCTTTTTCTAACTCTCAATGACAAGGATATATTGCACAAGATGTTTTTCATTTTATAAAATGCGGTTTTTGCCTGTCCTATTCTATTTCTTATTTCAGTTATGCATCTTCCATCTGATGTTATCCATGTGCCCAGATACTTAAATTTCTGTACTTGTCCTAAAATAACACTATCAACTTTTATTACACACTTAGGAATAATTCGTTTCTTTGATACCACCATTACTTTTGTCTTCCCATTATTCAAACTGAGGCCCATTCTTTCACTTTCTAACACCACAATGTCTATCATTTCCTGTAGTTCTTTCTGACTTGTTGCTATCAAGACTGTGTCATCAGCATAACGTAAATTGTGTTATATTGGGCCCACCAACCCCAATTCCGGGCATACCAATTAAAGCTATCATTATATATTCACTGTATATTGAAAACAAATCAGGTAACAGTACACATCCTTGTCGTACGCCCTTCTTGATGCTTTTAAATGTACCTAAACAGTTGTCAATTCTTATAGCTGCTGTTTGCTGCCAATACATTACTTTATTACTCGTAGATCTTTCCAATCAATGTTTAATTTTTCTAACAGTTTGATTACTTCTTCATGCTTCACAGTCAAATGCTTTTGTTAAAATAGGATAAGAAATATGTCTTCTGTTCAATTAAATCAATGAATCAAGAATTGGAACAAAGACATAAAGTGCACAATTTATTGCCTGGAATATTTCCCTGTATTTCGTTAAAGTGCGCCCTGCAGTAACAATAACATAATTAAAGCAAATAAGTTAATCCTTTACAATGAAGTACACATTTAACAACAGACAAACGCAACTGCCTTTTTTTTTTTTTACCAGGGCAGCAGCAATGTAACAATCATGACCTTTTGTTTACACTGTTCAGGACGCAGGCAACGAATTGGGAGGCTTCAAGAATATTACGTCGAATTTACAACGGGGAAACGTTGCTTTGAATCAAGAATTAACATCGCTGCACTCGAGATGTTTCCACAAGTGCTCCGTCTTCTTCAGTAGCCAACAAGGAGTCGACATTCTAATAGTGATGATAGCTACGTTCTGCAAAGAACCAGCCTCATGGTGATGATGGCGATACTGTCCCAATTGACTTTTTATACTGAGTTTGCACAAAAGCTAATGTCATTTCAAGCTACCGGATGCCGTTTTTCGAGCTAAAAGTTGTTTGCAGTGCATCTTCAGCGTCCTCCATCTCTCGCCTTTGTTGTAATAGCTCAGACTGTTCGTCAGGCTCTTTATGTTGTCTTCCCACTTGTATAGTTGTCTACCTCTTGAACCCTTGTCTTCGACTTTTTTGTTCCAATATTGCTTTTAAAACTGCCACGTTTGTAAATAGGGCGCAAATATTATGGCTGTACAGTATTATGGCACTGTAGACAGATGGGGAAGGTGTGAAGTTAAGATTTGTAGGTCTGTCTGTCTGTCTGTCTGTCTGTCTGTCTGTCTGTCTGTCTGTCTGTCTGTCTGTCTGTCTGTCTGTCTGTCTGTCTGTCTGTCTGTCTGTACGTACGTACGTACGTACGTACGTACGTACGTACGTACGTACGTACGTACGTACGTATGTATGTATGTATGTATGTATGTATGTATGTATGTATGTATGTATGTATGTATGTATGTATGTATGTATGTATGTATGTATGTATGTATGTATGTATGTATGTATGTATGTATGTATGTATGTATGTATGTATGTATGTATGTATGTATGTATGTATGTATGTATGTCTGTCTGTCTGTCTGTCTGTCTGTCTGTCTGTCTGTCTGTCTGTCTGTCTGTCTGTCTGTCTGTCTGTCTGTCTGTCTGTCTGTCTGTCTGTCTGTCTGTCTGTCTGTCTGTCTGTCTGTCTGTCTGTCTGTCTGTCTGTCTGTCTGTCTGTCTGTCTGTCTGTCTGTCTGTCTGTCTGTCTGTCTGTCTGTCTGTCTGTCTGTCTGTCTGTCTGTCTGTCTGTCTGTCTGTCTGTCTGTCTGTCTGTCTGTCTGTCTGTCTGTCTGTCTGTCTGTCTGTCTGTCTGTCTGTCTGTCTGTCTGTCTGTCTGTCTGTCTGTCTGTCTGTCTGTCTGTCTGTCTGTATGTATGTATGTCTGTATGTATGTATGTCTGTATGTATGTATGTATGTATGTATGTATGTATGTATGTATGTATGTATGTATGTATGTATGTATGTATGTATGTATGCATGTATGTATGTATGTATGTATGTATGTATGTATGTATGTATGTATGTATGTATGTATGCATGTATGTATGTATGTATGTATGTATGTATGTATGTATGTATGTATGCATGTATGTATGTATCTATGTATCTATGTATGTATGTATGTATGTATGTACATATGTATATATGTATGTTTGTATATATTATGTAGTTATATATGCATGCACGCATTTATATCTATGTACTCGTGATAATGTAAACAGTATTAGAACAGATGGCCATATTCTAATTTGGACACATCTTTAGAAGATTTAATGTTAGTATTGAATTACGTTGTAAAATCAATAAACATAAATTTGCGGGGTTTTCTTTTTTTGCGAAATAATCCGAGAATGATCGTTTCACAGTCGATTAAATCCAGCGAACCGCTGGGCATACCCATGGCGGGAGAGCCTGACTGTTTCTTTGCTTCCAGGGGTGCCGTCTCCGCAGTAAAGGAACATCTTATTCACTCCGTCCTGCTACCTGTCTTAGCGCCTTAACAAACTTCTTCCCCTCCTCTGTTTGTTAACTTTCACCTAAACTATTGTGCCAGACTGAGCAAATAGTGGAGCACCTGTTCTTCGGTAGAATCTGTTGCATACATGCCAAATTTAAGGGCTCTACATCTGTGGTCAATATCTGACTTGTAAAAAAAAAAAAAGTTAAGATTCCTTTTCACGCCTTTCGGCGCATCGGGCATATATGGGCAGAACGTCCCATATTTTTAGAGACCATCAGCACTCGGTGGGTAATGTGGTCAGTATTACGCCGGCTGTCTTTACTTTCCCAGGACAGCCCATCCTGCTACCCATTTTAGGCTGGGTCGACCTGCGACGTCCCATACCTCGACAAAAATCCACGCAGCCTGCAGTGGGTTTCGAACGCGGTATGCTGGCTTACGAGTCGGACTCGCAACGCCTTAGCCACGGACGCCGCATATCTGACTTGAGTTATACATAAACATTAAAAACAAAACACAGGCAGTTGAGATACATTTTGTAGTAAATTATTAAAAATTAAGGAAATCTTCGTGACAGTCGGATAAGGAGAAGAATTATTGACAACGCCAAATGCGAAATAACTTGATAATGAAGATTGTGATTACGATTTGAGGGATCCAACAATCTTCTGTCTGCCACGACACATTAGGTAATAAATGAAGAAATGAGTTAAGAAAATCAGTAACAGCAGAAGCAGCAAAAGTAATCTTATTAATAGTAGAGTAGTTGTAGCAGGAGCAGCAGCTGACGTAAAACTAGTGGTAGTACTGTCAATAAATGTAGTAGTAGCAGCATTACCAACAGGAGCACCAGCACTAGCAACAGGTGCGGCAGTAGTAGCGGTGGTGGTAGTAGTTGATGGTACAGAAGAAGAAGAAAAAAGAAGAAGAAGAAGAAGAAGAAGAAGAAGAAGAAGAAGAAGAAGAAGAAGAAGAAGAAGAAGAAGAAGAAGAAGAAGAAGAAGAAGAAGAAGAGAAGAAGAAAGAAGAAGAAGAAGAGAAGAAGAAGAAGAAGAAGAAGAAGAAGAAGAAGAAGAAGAAGAAGAAGAAGAAGAGGAAGAAGAAGAAGAAGAAGAAGAAGAAGAAGAAAAAGAAGAAGAAGAAGAAGAAGAAGAAGAAGAAGAAGAAGAAGAAGAAGAAAAAGAAGATCGAACGAACGAACAAACTTTATTTTCAAAGGGTTACAAATTGGGCACGCAGGCCCGTCTGACATTAGGCCCTTCTAAACACTCGTTTTTCAGAGTACAAAAGCCTGTTATCTAAAATGTATGTTATAGATATAGAATAAAAATATACATTATAGAATGTAATACACACATCATGTGTACACAATCTTACACACTCACACACACACACACACTCACACACACACACACACACACATATATATATATATATATATATATATATATATATATATATATATATATATATATTATATATATATATATGCTCTCACATTCTCATACATGCACACTCATATACAAACATACCTAACACATACATATATACATCTACATATATACACAAACAGAAAAGACACACACATACATATATGGACATATATGCACACACACATTCCATAAATACACACCTACACATGCATGCATGCATACACACACATACAATCACATGTACAGACACCTACAACCACGCATTTACACTCACATGTAAACATACATACACACATATACATACACACATCAATACATACACCTACATCTTTACACACATACATGCATACATACCTAAATACACACACAAACAATTATACACTTATACATCTACAAATGCATACACACATCCACAAATTTGCATACATACACACACCCACATACATGCCGACACACATTACATACATACCTACACATGCATGCATACACACATATACAATCACCCATACAGATCCTCACATACATACATACACACATGCATACATACATACTTGCCTACATTATGTACACACATACACTCATATACAGTCACACATACTTAGAACATATATACATAAATACACACACATACAAACTTAAATATACATTCATATATCCACATGCATGCAGAAGAAGAAGATGTAAAAGCAGATTTATAAATAACAATGTCAATTAAAATCAAACTGTATCTACTCTTACCAGTGTTAAACGAAATACAAACAGTGGTGAATGCGCTATACTTTGCATAGACAGAGAAATGTCAAAGCCTGATCACCCACACAACATCTGGCAGGGATTTGTTTCCGTTGAACAAATATATGTAGGATGGTGATTTAGAGTTGTTGCTATTGGAGGTATTTGATCGGCATAGTGATCGAAACTGACGTATACGTATCGATTATTATGTGGATCATTATAATTGTCATCAATTTCATGTCTATTTTGTTGTTGTTTTTCTTTTTCTTCTTCTTCTTCTTCTTCTTCTTCTTCTTCTTCTTCTTCTTCTTCTTCTTCTTCTTCTTCTTCTTCTTCTTCTTCTTCTTCTTCTTCTTCTTCTTCTTCTTCTTCTTCTTCTTCTTCCTCTTTTTCTTCTTCTTCTTCTTTTTCTTCTTCTTCTTCTTCTTCTTCTTCTTCTTCTTCTTCTTCTTCTTCTTCTTCTTCTTCTTCTTCTTCTTCTTCTTCTTCTTCTTCTTCTTCTTCTTCTTCTTCTTCTTCTTCTTCTTCTTCTTCTTCTTCTTCCTCTTTTTCTTCTTCTTCTTCTTCTTCTTCTTCTTCTTCTTCTTCTTCTTCTTCTTCTTCTTCTTCTTCTTCTTCTTCTTCTTCTTCTTCTTCTTCTTCCTCTTCCTCTTCCTCTTCTCTTCTTCTTCTTCTTCTTCTTCTTCTTCTTCTTCTTCTTCTTCTTCTTCTTCTTCTTCTTCTTCTTCTTCTTTCTTCTTCTCTTCTTCTTCTTCTCTTCGTCTTCTTCTTCTTTTTCTTCTTTTTCTAATTTTTCTCTGTCATATCTTTGTTGACACAGGACACTGATGACAGCTTAACAAACAAGTACTGCTATGTTGTTTAGAGATTAGAGAATGCCCAAAAGCCATTCTAGTGATTTTTAGTCAATGGTACCAGAATGGCGCCTTGGCAGATAATTCGGCCACATCAGGTCATTTGCCTAAAGATAACAATAGTACACTGGGGTTAGTTTTGTTGTGATGAAACAGAAGGGGGAAAAAACAATAAACAAATAAATGGTGCCAGGTCGATTTTTTGTTCGAATATCCAGGTAAAGTAAAGGTCAGTTTTTCCAATCCTTTAGCCATTTCGGGAATATAGGATTAGACGTATATTTTTTTTAAAGACTAATCGGCAATAGGTGATCAGATCACGCCGGCCGCTTTTTCTTCCCAGGAGTGCACCAGGTACCCACTAAGGCTGTCACATGTCCTAGTCCTGCGGCGAAACTGCTCTAGAACTGATGAGGAGTTTCGATCAGGTCTCGCCGTAAAAGTGAAGTGACTGTAGGTATAATTGTTTGTATTTGCATCTTTGCCATTTTTGCCGTAAGCTGATGAAGGTTTTCTTGGCGCTTCGTTAACTGAGATTGTGAAGCCGACTAGTTCAGAATCACCGCCATTCAATTCTTGAGTTGGCTCCAGAAGTTGTGCGCACCTTTACAAAATCTGCAATTCAGTAATTGTTTGGTGTAATTTGGCGAAATTAGGTATGCAACATGTTGATAACCATTTCCTCGAAAGAATACTTTAAAAAAAAATGTAAATTAACATCTCATATTGATCACGCATCGCTGCACAGGTGAACTGATTTCAAGACAACCTCTACGCGTGCGTCAATATTGTAGTATATTTTATATTGGGCAGTCTTCGGCCCAGCCCCATCAGTCTCTGCTCCCCTTTTTGGTGCGGACGGCAAGACTCTTATCGAAGACAAGAAATAAATCCTCAAGCGCTGGGTCCAACACCTTAACTTCGTACTAAACCATCCACAAACGATGAAGCCATCAAACGCCTGCCCCAGATTCCTATCAACGATTCAAATGCAGATCAACCTACAACAGTGGAAACCATACAAACTATCCAACTCCTTTCCAATGGAAAGGCGCTTGGTCCAGATGCTTTTGCAGCTGAAGTCTTTAAAGTGGGTGGTCTAGTTCTGACTGAGCAGCTACACAAGACATTTAAAAGAATTTGGGAGATTGAGAACATCCCACAGGATCTTAAGGACGCTGTAATAATTCACCTTCACTAACGTAAAGGAAACCGTAAGTCCTGTGATAATCACCGAAGAATCTCATTGCTTTCAGTTGCCGGAAAGATTCTTGCCAGGATTCTCCTGGGTCGTCTCACACCTCATCTCGACAAATGTCTCCTTCGTGAAAGTCAGTGTGGTTTTAGAAAAGATTGTGGAACTGTTGATATGACTTTCGAAGCTAGACACCTGCAAGAGAAATGTCAAGAACAGAATTCAAACATGTTTTCCACCTTTATTGATCTTACGAAAGCGTTTGATACAGTAAATCGAGATGGACTGAGGAGGATTAAGGAGAAATTTGGTTGCCCACACAAGTTCATCCAAATAGTGCGTCAGTTTCAAAATGGCATGCAAGCAAGAGTGCAGGATAACAGCAAACTGTCAGAGTCCTTTTCTGTCACAAACGGTCAAACATGGCTGCGTGCTTGCACCGTCACTGTTCAGTCTGTTATTTTTATGCTGACTGGTCCCTTTGTAAATGATCACACTGGAATCAACATAAATTACCGTATGGATGGAAAGCTGTTCAACCTCAGGAGGCTGAAAGCAAAAAGAAAAACTAAATCAGACACCATCAGTGGATCTCAGAATACGATGACTAGAATCAACCAATGCTAAACAGTCAGAAAGTCCTGGAGGAAGCACCATTCCTCATCATCGGATTACATTGGAGCTGTGGGGAATATAGCAACATGGAAGCAAACTGGCACTTATCCTCTTTCGATCGTTGATGCTTCCTTCAGCTCCTGATAATTCGACTGTCTGTGTATCTGGTAACTCTGCTCCCAATGGATTAGGCAGTGGAAAAGTACCTCACCATAGAGGACACAGCAACTGTACTGGTACTCAGCAAGTCTCTACTACCAGTCAGGTCACACCCCTGTCTCTGGGCTACACCAAGCTCTTGCACTGTTAGGCTGTTTGGGGTATATGGCACCCCATGGTGATGATGTCATCAACTTCACAACTGGTAGCTGGTGGGTAGTTGGGTGATAGGTTGGTTGGTGATAGGTTGGTGGGTGTTGGTTGGACTGTGATTTTTCTGCCAGCTCTTCACAAAGGTTTCATCCTGTCAGGAAAGAACTCAAAATTAGTCATCACCAAGAGGGTATCATCTTTAAAGGACAGACAGAATAAGCATCAGTCACCATCCTACATCAGCCTACTCCACCTCCGCTCCTCTGTTTCATTCCTCAGAGTGCACTCTCAAGACTAGGAGACAATGTCTCCTATCATTCATCTGTCTGTTTAGTGCAAGAGATGGAAAGTCAGATATATAGTGAAGATAGATAGACACTCTCACACATATATCAATCTCTCCCCCCTCCCATCTGCACACAGACACTAATATTGACCGTCAGTACCCCTATTCCCTACGACTCTCAAGTCATTTCCACACATCCATTGATCTGGGTCAAACACACTCACGCAGCTCTAGCTGCCCAGTACTGACCTAAATTCTCTGTCCCCATTCGTATGTACAAACTTCTGTTGTTAGTTTAAATGGTACTCACTTGTAGGGTCATTATTTTTACCATTATGTGTGGGTTATTTAGGGCATAGGCCATTTAGTCTGTACAGAGGAAGGCCTAAGTTCGAATCCGCTTTTATGGAGAACACGAACGGTAGAACTATGTGTGATCCCATAGCCGATTCTAATCTCTCTAAAGCAGTGACCACCTTAACAGACATTTTTTAAGGTACTCGTAAACTATAATTAACTTACCCAAGCATAGGACAAATCCTAGGCACTACAGACCGCCTTCTGAAAGTGAAATTTGCTGGCGTCGATGCATACATCTGAACGCTAGGAAAGCCGGCAGAAACAATGCCGCAAAAAATTCAATTCAGGCGTCAGTAAGAAGAAGTTCCTTGTATACTTGAGCAAGAAGTAAACCGGTTTCTAAGAATAGTCAGATAACTCCATCAATATTTATCATACAGTTGCAAATTTGAAAATGACGCTAAGTCAAAGCAACTGGAAGATGTAGGTATCATAATTCTCTCTGATCAAGGCATGTATCGATATAAGGGACTATATACCTTCCTGGACGAGTCCAAGTTTGAAAGTTGTGTCGAGCACAGGTAATACAGGTCTCGACTATTCTTTTAGGGGTGATGTGTAATGGCTTGTCATTCCTTGACATGCGGCAGCTACTCATCTGCTGAAATTTCAAGCGACTATGAACAGGAATTCTGGTCCAATGCATTTAACGCATGTGTTTGCTAGTGGTTTGCCCGACTGCAGTCCGTCTCAATTTTGTTACGAGGGACAGCGATATACATTATTTTAGGTTTTGCCCTGCGCCCTAGCTAAGTTGGTTAAACTAGCTGCGCGGCGACAAGATGACAAGCTCCTTGTGGTCCGAGTTCAAGCTCAGGATTAGTCTGAAAAGCCACATATTTTCTAAATTTTGGTATCTATCATGGAATCAATGGTTGCGATGTCCTTAAGCAGAGAGCCAAAGGGTTTACAACTCATCTAGAGATCAAAAAGGTTCGGTCGTTTGCTGGAGTAGTAATGTGAGGTAACTGTGAGGTGACCCTTTTGCTGCACCGTTGAAACAGTGTTTAACTTACCACTGCTCTCAACGAGCACACGAAGTGTCTATAGCGGTTCTCATAATGACACTACTGCAAAAGAGTTAGAGCCTGCAGCTGTATGGCACACTGGCAGCCTACATCCCATTTTGTGTGTGTGTGTGTGTGTGTATGGAAAGCTGTCCACACCCCACCCCACCCCCCCCCTTTTTTTTTTTCCCCACCCAACCACACAAACACAAAAACTCTGTTTTTGCCATCGTTTCCCTTCGCCTTCCCAACGCTACTGTTGTAGAATCAATTAGTGGGGAGCACTGTCACCTTTTATTTTAACACTTTGAGTACCGGCACCATATTTTCTAAAAGAAAGCCCTGATTATTATTATTATTATTATTATTATTATTATTATTATTATTATTATTATTATTATTATTATTATTATTATTTTTACTTTCTTCATTATTCAAACAAGGCAGTGACCCTTGAGTACAACCGTATTCAATGTGTAAAAGTACTGAAGACCCACCCACTTTCCGGAGAGGGACAGTTAAAAAAAAAACCGGCACATACCACTAATCTTCCCCTTATCTCGTCGTTTCCGAGATTTTCTGTTAACTCCAATTCATGCCGTGGCCGTTCCCATAGGCTTTCCTTTGTTCTAAGTGTGTCATGTTGTGTTACTTTGACCGCTGCAAGCATTCTATAGTCCACACTGTGTGTGTGTGTGTGTATGTTACAGGGTTGTGCATTGACTCTTTATCACCATCACCTTACTTATTGACTTGAACTTCCATATGAATTGCCTTCAACAGTCAACATTGGCGAGCGACAAGCAACCCCAGAATGCCATAAATTCTCTAAACCAATGACGGTTGCACAAAAGACGAAGTTGACAGAGAAAAGAAAACTATCTGACCATTCACTCTATCTGAAATTTCTGTAGCTTGCCACTAAAAATAGCTGCACACTTTCGCTGTGTCAGGCCTCGAACGAACGGAAGCCGGGCTTCCACACGGTGTGTGTAGACGTCGAAGGGTAAAGAACACTTACGTTTACACCCCTAGAACATAGGATAGCCCTGGCGGATCGGTCAAGGCATGAATGGGAGCCGAATGAAATCTCGCATCCGGCTTGATGCGGTGAAGTTTATGATAGGTACAGCAACAACACCTACAAAAACCTGAATAACCAGTTTTTGTTTGTTTTTTAACAGAAGGCTTAAAACTCATTAGACAGCAGGATAGACCTAAAGCAATCAGTAGTTCATTAGCGTTCCCAGGATCCATTCTTTTCTTAAAACAGACCGGAAGACAATAATTATCGACATCGAACAAATTTCTTCAAAGACGAGCTTAACATTTTATTGATATTTTAAATCAGACTTCATTTTTTAACAACGCTGCTATTGATCGTCTGCCACAAGTCTTTTCGAACATGGCACTTGACGAAGCTGCTTTTCAGGAAAACTCAGATGGTGATTTCACCAAGCTCTTGGCTCTGATTCAATCTCTGTAGTGGTGTGCAAAACGTCTTGAAAATCCCTGACAAAGAAACTTATTGTGGTATTTTTTAAAGTAAATATGTCAGAGTAAAATTACCCCTCAGTAACTCAAGGATTCTTTAGTAATATATCTATCTATACAAGCGGAAATGGAATCGTCAGGACTGCAGCAATTACTGGGGCATCTCCTTACTATCAGTTACAGAGAAATACACACATCTTGAAAGCCTACTACCCAAAAACCAGAGTGGATTCAGAAAAGAGCATGTAACCATAGACATGGTGTTCATAGAGAGGCAGCTACAAGAAAAATGTCAGGAACAACGTGATTTGCTTACTGCTTTCATCGACCTCACAAAAGCATTCTATTCAGCCAACAGAGAGGATCTATGGAAGATCATGGCAAAATACTGCTATCCAAAGAAGTTCATCACGATTGTACAGCGACTTTATGATACAAAGCAGGCTAGAATAAAGGAAAATAAAAATAAGACCTGCTCTATTCACTATCACATTCTCAGCATTGCTATCAAGTGCTTTTCGTGATATACATACAGGGATTGCTCTCAGCGATCGCTTTGATGGAAAACTTTGCAAACTTTTCAAGGTTAAAACAAAAACTAAGGTTAATGCATGTATTGTCAGGGATCTTCTGTTCGCTAACGACTGTACTCCTAATTCTGGTTCAGATGAGAATCTGCAGTATAACATGAACATATTCTCTGAGGCTTGTTGTGGGTTTACCATCAACACGGAGAAACCAGAAATTGTGTGCCAACCAGCAACAGGTAAAGTGTATTCAGAACCAAACATCTTGGTAAATATCAAGAAATTAAAGATTGTGGATATATTCAAGTATTGTGGTAGTATACTGTCTCAAAATGTTACCATCCACAATGAGGTAAACGCCAGGATCTCTGAATTTGACAGACTATTCGCCAGTGTTTGGCATCAAAGTGGCATCACTCTGTCAACCCAACTGAAGATATCAGAGCCGTGGTGCATCCAGCGCTGCTGTATGCTTGTTTATGTCAGACTTATATGGACGTCCTGCAAAGAAGCCCAGCCACTTTCACAAAATCTAAAGAAGATACTGAACATGAAGTGGCAAGACAGTGTCTTACATACTGTGGTAGTAAAGAGAGATGGCATTCCCAGCATCGATACTTTCCTGATGCAGTCACAGTTTCGGTGGGCAGGTCACGTGGTCCGCTTGCCAGACCATATCGGCTCCCAAATTAATCTTTTATGGTGAGATACAAGAAGGTAGACTCTCTCATGGTCACCAGAAAAAAAAAAAAAATGCTTCAAAGAAACAATGCCTCTATAACAATGCAAAATAGTAGTTGACAGAATAGTAATAGGGTGGCTAATGTGAAAGCATCACTTAAAGCCTTTAATATAAATCCCAAAATTTGCGAGGCTGCTGCACAAGACGGACTGTGTGTCGAGTGTCTATCCTTGGAGAAGTAGCAACTTGCGAAGCCTCTAGAAAAGGGAAGCTGAGCAGAGAAGAACAAACATAAGAGCCCGTATAAGAGGCCCTTTGTTAACAGACACTATTCCCTGCCCCCACTGTCTTAGATCCTCCCGGCCCATAGTGAACGGGTAGGTCCTCTCCGGACTCACAATCAACTAGTTTTCTGCCACACAAAAGAAGCAGTGGTCCTCATCACTTGTGAGGGACCAACAACAGCTCGCCCCTTACTTTGTTTGCCCTGTACTTTACTTATCTTATCTTAGACTATGTATCGTCGAGTTTACCTGCCTTTATTTTACTCTTCTCTTCTTTATATTTCTTATATTTGAGCTATACTTTACTTTTCTCACAGTATACTTTTTCTTTTTAATTCAGTTACTATTTACGTTATTAATCATTTACTGTGCATTTTTTCTTTCCCAATTTATATTCCCCCTAAGTGATCTTAGCCTAAATTATTCCATAGCTTATTCTTTATATAACTATATTTTACTTATCCTTTCTTCATTTGTCTTTTTTTTTTTAAACATTTACTTTAAGTATCCTTTCTTTTGCGTAACTTGTAAATTGCTAATCTTTTACTTTACTCGTCCTTTACCTTACATGAATAATGAAAACACGAAAACAAAGGACAGTCCAAACCTGAGCAGTGACAGAGCCAATAATTAATGTCACCGCAAAGACCAGCGATAGGACGAAGGCCTGTCTGTTGACTGCCATCATGTCAGTTTTGTTATGTTCAATAAGTTTGTTGAATATCAATCTGTGAAATATTATAGCATTACAAACTAAAGCGTTATGTAATCACTCCGTCCCTTTCTGAGACGCAATTTTTTTACGCCCCACACTGGCTGTTGCCGTGGGCCCTAATCTAAACCAGTCTATGACTTAAAGATGGTATCTGGGACCCTGTCCCCGGGTGATCCTCATTCAAATGGTGGCATTTTGTGTCACCAGGTTTTTATCGCTCTGTGTGATGTCCTGGTGGGGTGAAACGTCAAGTCAAATTTAAGCGTTCAGGCATATCGTGTAAAAATCTGGCAATAAAGAATACTTTGTCTTACAACATCTGCTAAAATCAAATGCTCTGTCTATTTGTATTGGTTCCGGTACCCCATGTTTGGAGAGAGGGGTGGGGTATAGACCTACTGACCCCTAACAAGCATGTCGTAAAAGTCGACTAATTATGGATATTATCTATGAAGTTTGCCTAAGAGGCGAGGAACTAACAGCGTGCATTGAAAAAAAAAAAAAAAAGACAAAATCTGTACAACTTATGAGCGTGCATAATTCAAATTCTTGAACAAGAACCTAAGTTCAAAAGTAGGCGAACAACCAACAGTACCCAACGGAGTCGCCTATAACAGTCGCCCCATGTGGTATGCAATGTTTTTGTTATTTGAAGCCCCACACTGGCTTTTGCCTGGAGCCATGAATACAACCGGGGCGTAGATATGGCCTAGCCATAGATATGAACTAGCTATAGATATAGCTTAACGGCTGAAAGGGGTTTCTGGGACCTCTCCACAGGTGATCCGCATCCGTATGGTGGCACTTTGTGTCACCGGGTGTTTATCGCTTGTATGGTGTCTTGGTGGGGTACAACTATCTACCTACCTCCACCGGAGTTTACAAGCGGTGCACGCTAAGAAGTACCCTGTCTAGTTACATCCAGATCGCAGAACATAAGATATAAGATTAACTGTAGTTTATAGCTTTGAAACCTAGAGTACAAAAAAAAATGAGGAAACCTTAAGACAATATTTTGAGAACAGTGTTACAGGGACTCTTTGGACTCATCAAATATGTATACACCTTCGAAATGAGAATGAGAAACGAAAGACAAATCTATAATCGGTTTAAATTACTATATATTACTGGCATCGTTAGGACATTTAGACTGCAAAAGTTGGGGCACATGGAGAAAATAGCAGATAACTTGAAAAATGAAAACTGCGTACACTAACATATGAAATAGAGTAGACATCGATGCAGATTTAAAAAAAAAAAAAAAAAGTTTAGACATAAAATACTTCTAGATCCAATATCAATTGAAAGGATCAGTTGAAACGCGAAGGTCAATCTTATAGATAAATGAAGAGTTTTTAGGAGGGAAAGAGGTGTTGATATTCGCGTAACGATCGGAAGTTGGTGGGTTCGGGTCTTGAAGGAGCCGGACCTTTAAGAAAATAAAAATTACCTTAGCTCCCAGATCGACCCAGCCTTGAGGTGGTACCAGATGCAGTCATATGAAGTAAAGGCGGTCGGCTAATGCTGACCACATCACCCATCAAGTGCGGATTGGTCTATAGAATGTAGGTCTAGATCTATTTGCCACCCACTTCTAAAGGCGTGAAAAGGGTCCTTTACTTACTCATGCACTTCATTAAATGTATATTACTTCAAGCTTTATTACGCTGTTTAGGTTCAGGAGGCGGGAGTTGGAATAGACCCAGTGCCCCACTACAGACATCTTGATGTGTGACTATTTAGGGGTTGTCTGAAATGGCATGTCTTTGCTTACGAGCGCAGTTATCGCAGCCTAGCTGTAAACTAAAAGACATTGTGCGAGCTACTATTTTAAGGTCGAAGGCAGAAGATTTCAATTTATTGGGGAAAACAAAAATCCCAACTGGTTTAGTCAGAGAGTAACTACAAATGATAGAAACTGTAACTGGAAAGTTCAAAAAGATGAAGAGATAAAAAAAAAGCTCAGAAATACACAAGCAAACGTTTCGATGATCAACAACAAATCATCAGCATCATCATCGTCATTATCAACATTAAAATCTTCTTCATCATCATCATTATCATCATCGACCTCATCATCATCATCATTCTTCTTCAGTCTACGATGTTTGATTCTCATTTCAAACAAAATAATAGCCCGCTGTCGGCTCCGGGGCCACATTGTGAGAATAAACAAGAATGAACTGACTGCCTACCCAACAAGCATGTCGTAGGTGTCGACTGATTGGTGCATCCTTTGAAGTGGGAGTTCATCTGCCTGAGGGGCAAGGAACCAAGAAAATGCACACATATAAGCCAGATGTGTGGAACGGAGATGCAGTCTACACCAATTTTCTAGAGTTAGAGTAAAGTCGGGAGGTAGACACACGCCCATAACTTTTCTGCGGAATTTTACAGCCGTCCAAAACGAAACAAATAAAAGAATAGTTACACCGGCAAGATAACATGGAACCGGAAAAAGGCAATAGGAAAAAATATTGACAGGTAAATCTTGTATCATTATTCTACACACCAAAATTTAACTGTTTTATCGTAGGGTACACATTCGCGTTAATTGCTTATAGGGAAAAAAAAAAAAAACACACACACACACACACACACACACACACACTCGAGTGTCTGACTTTATTTCCTATTTAGACCGGCTCGCTAGCGGGTGACGAACTTCTTGTGGTCCCGGCTCACGTCCATGGGTAGGCAGCAAAGCCACATTTCTCCCACATTTACTTATCTATCATGGAATCAAGGCCGAAGGGGTGCGGCCTCCATAATACCGAGTCAAAAGGGTTTACAACTCATAGTTTCTAGATACTTGAAAAAAAAAATGCCTCTTTATACAGTGAACACTGTGGTTTCATTTGTGCTAGTTCTCTAAGCATCTTTCATGTATTTTCTCCAGTGGATTCTGGTAAGTTAGGAAACGATCAGGCGGACAGACTTGCTGGCTCTGCACCACTTGGTGGTAAATTTGTGCATGACAAACTAAATGTTGTCAAGGCTCGTTAGGCGAAAACTCGTTAGTACTAACTTATTCGGGAACAGTACAATTTGCGTGTGATGAAAGCTAGTATTAAAAAAAAAAAATTACTAAAAAAAAAAAAAAAACGTTATTTCCTCTTCTTCTTCGTCTTCCTTGCGTTCGCCGGCTGTAAACGTCGGCTGAAAAGTTCTGGTTGTTCGTCCACTTCTCGATTCTAGTCATGTTCTAGAAACTAAGTGTTGCGTGTACATTCGTTTCACAGGTCTAAGTTATTTGCATGCAGACTGTTGGTTCATTGCCTCTCAGGCAGAGGTACACCGACTTTAAGGAAGCTCCCAATTAGTCGACTCTTACGACATGCTTTTGGGCATGTGTCTATTCTTTTTTCCCCCACAATGGGACCCCGGAACCCCCACAGGGTTTAAAAAAACTACACTGAAACTGCACATCATGCTCGGAGGTGTGGAAGGGTTTTTCTGTATTAATTTGTGTTTTGGTAATTGTGTCTTAGATGTTTATATATGCATTATGTTTTAAGTGTGTCTTAGATGTTTATATATGCATTCTGATTTTAATTGTGTCTTAGATGTTTATATATGCATTAAGTTTAATTGTGTCTTAGATGTTTATGTACGCAGTTTGTTATTAATTTTCAACTACTCGCCTGCTTACCTGTACCTTGACCACATAGACGAGAAACAGCGCGTTTTAATGACGAAGTTACAAAATTACCAATGCTTTTAGGACAGATAATTGACATGGAAATCGAAGAGACAACCCATTACCAACCAAACTATAAAGCAGCAGGTGGTTATGAAATTGCTGCTGTAGAAATAGTTAAGGCAGCAGGTGATGGGACCATGAATCCGGTGAAAGATCTGTTTAATAGAATATGGGCTGTTGAAAATATTCCTGATCGATGGAAGAAATGAATAATTGTTTAATGTGCACCTAAAGTTAACAATGGACAGCACAATTTGATGAAAGTCGTAGCACAGAGATGAAAATAGTCATTTCTTACAGACTTGAAGGCACAGAGCAACAAATATGATAATCTTCTTTTTCCTTAGTTAACCGGCTGTAAGCTTCGGCGGAAAGTTCTGGTTGTTCATTCCTTTGGACTTTGGCTTTTTACCAGTTCTTGAGTTTTGCGTGTGCTTATTTGTGTGCAGTTTGTTGTTCCTTGCTGGTCAGGCAAATTCACTCCGACTACGAAGGAAGTCGCCATTAGTCGACTCCAGCGACAAGCTTGTTGGGGTGGCAGTGGGTTTATTTTCCTTTTTCCCGCAATGAGACCCCGGAAACCACACAATGATAAGGAAAACGCCACATTGATTATCCATTGGCACATTTCCGTCTTTCTAGACGATAGTGTTATATTGCGCTATGAGGAGGCATGAGACAGCCCATGGCGATGGCGAGTGTGACTAGCAAGACCTGCCCGTGTCAAGAAAAGTCTTCCAAAATGATAGCACGGGATTTCAGGACCATTGTTAAGAACATGTTTGTTTAATCCGTTTCTTTTCAGACGCTCAGCTCTCATACTTTCTGCAATCATTTCTTTTTTTTCAGTCTCATTCCCTTCCTGATATGCCCTTTCCACACAGCACGGTCAATGGCATTTTGTTCCCGTAAGTCCGCCTCAATACCTGTATCATTCATGTCCCGCCTGCACACATATTTATTACGTAGTAGAGGTATTCTTCCTGTCTTTAATTCACCATAAAAGATGTCCTTAGGGACTCTGTCTACCTCTATTCTCCAGTTTGTCCTGCTACGTAATGCCAAGTATTCTTCTTAGGCATCGCATGTGGAAGCTATTAAGGCGTCTCTCCTGGTGCAAATAGGTAGACCAAGTTTCACTGCCATAAAGCAGAGTGCTGAGAACACAAACCTGATAGACAAGGGTTTTTGTTTTATTTGTGAGCTTTCTGTTCTCCCAAACTCTCGCTGTTAATCTGCTCATTGTTGTTGCTGTCTTACCTATCCTGATGTTGATTTCATGGTCCAGTGCTAGTTTACTATTCACCGTGGATCCCAGATAGGTCAAATAGTCTACTGTCTCAAGCTCTTCAACACCAATGTAGAATATAGGTCTGTCATTGAAAACTTGCACCATAACCTTTGTCTTCTTTTTGTTGACTGTTAGTCCAAATTCACAGCACGCATCAGCAAAGGCAGATAGTAAATATTGCAGCTCCTCCTCTGAGTGGTGGATTTTTGGCATCATCTGCAAACAGCAGCTCTCTGATAAGTACCTTTCGTATCCTGGTTTTGGCCTTTAGCCTGCGAGCATTGTAAAGGCTGCCGTCAGATAGAGAATGAATGAAAATACCACCCTCCTGATCTCGAAAGACATGTGTCTAAAGAAATGAAAAGTATATTCCAAAGAGGGTAGGAGCAGGTACAGACCCCTGCTTCACTCCATTTTTGATTAAAAACGCCTCCGATGTTACACCATCAAAGTTTATTGTACCTTTCATACCTGTGGGGAAAGACTCAATAATGCTCAGTAGAGTAGGTGGACACACAATCTTCTTCTGTGCGTTGAACAAACCTTTTCGACTAACCAAAACAAATGAATTGATAAGATCAATAAAAGCAACATGCAGTGGTTGATTTTTTTTTCGCGGCATTTTTCCTGCAACTGTCGTAATGAAAATATTATATCAGTGGTAGATCGGTTCCCACGAAAGCTACACTTGGACTCTAGTTAAACGCGATCCCCCAGGATCTGGAGTCTTCGCAGAACAATTCTCGCAAGCACTTTACCCACAGTACACAGCAGTGATATTCTCCTGTAGTTATTGCAGTCACTCCAATAACCCTTGTTCTTGTACATAGTTATGATGCTTGCATCTTTGAAATCTTGCGGAAACTGTCCCTTTTGTCATCAGAGTGTTATTAGCTGATGAATGTGTGGGGTTAGAATGTCTTTCCCACTCCTGATGATTTCAATAGGAATTCCATCTCTGCCAATTTATCAATAGCATTCCCAACTTCTACAACTACTGGAAATGTGTCCAGATAGTCAAGAGTTTGTAGCGTCTCCGTGGCATTAAGAGCACCATCTGCTAGTTAGTATCAACCGAGTAAAGCTCCAAATAATGTTCCACCCATCTATCTAGCGGCTTCTTCTTGTTATTAATAATCTCCCCATTCAAATTCAGTAGTAGGGCACTTTTTTTTTAAATAGTAGGACCGATGGCCTTCTTGATTCCCACATACATGCCTCTAAAATTACCACCACTGCAAGCATTTTGAATGCTTTCACATAACTGGATCCAGTAGTTGTTAGCACACTGCCTAGCTACCTATTGCACATGATTTCTAGCTGCTCCTAATTCAATGAGAGTGTTTCTTGTTGTTCTGTCCTTGTTTCTGAGGAGTATTGTCTTTTGCTGTCAATTAAAGGTTGGAGTGTCTGACTATTTGCTTCCAACCAATCCTTACTTCTTTTTTCTCTAATCCCTAGACTGATACAGCTGTTTTGTAAACAGTATCCCTAATTTCATCCCATTTTAGGCTTGCTGTAGAGGTATCCTGGATATCAGTGAAAGTATCTTAAAACTGTTGTTGAATCTCAAAACACTTCTTAGGGTTTTTAATTTTGGAAATATTTAACCTAGGTATATAATTTTATTTTTTGGAAGGAAAATTCTTTTTGGTTTCATCCGAACTCTTGCAGCAACTAGGGAAAGGTCAGTATTACAGTCAGCACTGTGGTAGCTGCGAGTTAGTGATTCACAGTTCAAGTGCTGCCTCCTAGTGAGAATAAGGTCCAGCTAGTGCCAGTGGCCAGATCTTGGATGTTTTCATGACACCTAATGGCGGTCTTTAGTTTTGAAAAAAGAGTTTGTGATGCACAAGTCACTTCTAGTGCAGAATTCAAGTAGTCTCTGCCCATTTTCATTCATGTGGCCAACATTATATTTTCCAAGACAAACTGGCCATGAGTTTGAGTCTGACCCTACACGAGCATTAAAATCACCAAGTATCAAGATGCTGTCAGATTTAGAAATTGATGTCACTGTATTATCCAGTTCCTCATTAAAAAAAAATCCTTTGCGTCCTCTGTTGACGTTAGAGTGGGTGCATATGCAGTAACAAGAGTAATAACATGCTTGAGGTAGACAATCGTAGATAATATTCTGTCGCTTCCACCAGTTGTACTCTCAACTGATCCTAACAATTATTTCTTTACTGCAAATCCCACTTCATACATCCTGATTTCTTTCTGACCTCTGCCTTTGCAGAAAAATATATAGTTATTTTCTCCTATAGACCCATCCTCTGACAGACGTGTTTCCTGTAGGCCAGCAATATTTATGTCAAGTTTGTTGAGTTCGGCATCGATGATAGCCGTTTTACTCACATCACTAATGTTGTCCAGGTCAGAAGAGGCAAGTCGAAGCTTGGAGTTATGCTTCTTTTTACTGCCTGGTGCATTGGTTTTACAGCCTGCAGTTCGGATTCTGTCCTAGCTCCAAGCACCCACTGAAGCATACAAGCTGTGGCAGATCAACACCTTATTGGCTGGGGGCTGCCCAGCTTGAGGCGGGCGGTAGTTAATCAGTGACATTCGAAGATGTCTCCAACCGTCAGAGGCAACCCGTGGCGCCTCTGTCTACGCCAACTGACAAGGACTTATAACCCATAACTGCTTCCTCTCGATTTGTTTCTGAGACCGATTAAGGCCAGGGATGAAGTTCCTCCTCTCTATAGCACAAAGCCTGGGCAGTATTGTAGAGACCATATGCTGTCCATGCGTAGTGACCCCTCTCGACCTGCCTTGTTTACTCCAAAGGAAATGTAAAACCAGTACGTTTGGAACGAGACAGATTGCAGAAGCTGCCGGATCAAAAGAGCAGTCCTCTATCTGTCCGCTTGTTAGAGCTTCCCTCCTACACCAGCTGCCAGCCAAGGCGAAGGGCCTGGTCTGCCCTGTCATAACATAAAGTTTTCAGGTTGCATTTCCTCTTCCTAGGATAAGGCTAGTATCCTCCTCAATGCGCTCCTCCGCCTGAAGCCGTGGGCACAATATGGGATGTTTGGTTTGGTATACGCCGCACAACATTCGGCGTAACAGAAGACAGGTGGTACCCGCTACTGTTGTACGGTAGCTCAGTCATATCTGACCAAGACCTAACTCCTGACGCCACACTGATTATACTTTCTGAAAATTCTAAAAAACTAAAAGTTTATGATTATGTGTAAAATATTTTAAATTGTACAAACACTCTTATAAGTCCCGCCCCAAATAAAAAAAGTTACAAAACAGCGATAAGCAATTTCTTTTATTATTTAAAAAAAAAACTACATGTTGCATTCGTAACTAATTGCTTTGAGGTCACGGAGCAAGCATATAATATAAAGTTTAGAGTACTATAAAGGATACATGATATATACCCGTAAAAGATCGACTCTACTTCCAACGTTGCTCTGCCTGACTTTGCTAAGAACAGTGAAAGTGAAATGATATAATTCAGAACAAAAAAATATGAACCAAGGAAAATTTTAACGAGCACTCGCATCCGGTGAAATCACCAACATCAAAAATGAATGGTCCCCCTCCTGTCCTCCTGCCCTCCCCTGTCCTTTTTTCCCTCCCTTTCTTCTTCTCTGTCAAATGACTGATGGGATTGTGGCATTGTCATTGTGAGGGTTCCGGGGTCTCATTGTGGGGAAAGGGAAAGTAAACCCACTGTCTCCCCATTAAGCTTGTCGCTAGAGTCGACTAATTGGAGACTTCCTTCGAAGCCGGAGTGAATTTGCCTGACCAGCAAGGAACAACAAACTGCACACAAATAAGCAGTAGAACAAATATACACACAAACTCAAGCCCTGGTACAAGGCCAACGTCCAAATGAAGGAACAACCAGAACTTTCCGCCGGAGCTTACAGCCGGTAAACAAAGAAGAGGAAGAAGAAGATTATCATATTTAGTGCTCCAGACCTTCAAGTCTGTAAGAAATTATTATTTTTATCTCGGTGCTATGACTGTAATCAAATTGTGCTGTCCATTGTTAACTTTAGGTGCACATTAAACAATTATTCCTTTCTTCCATCGATCAGGAATGTTTTCAACAGCCCATATTCTATAAAACAGATCTTTCACTGGATTTATGGTCCCATCACCTGCTGCCATTAGCATTTCAACAGCAGCAATTTCATAACCACCTGCTGCTTTATTGTTTGGCAGGTAATGGGTTGTCTCTTCGATTTCCATGTCAATTATCTGTCCTAAAAGCATTGGTAATTTTGACTTGGACATTAAAACGCGCTGGTTCTCGTCTATGTGGTCAAGGTACAGGTAAGTGGGCGAGTAGTTGAAAATTACCAACACACTGCATACAGAAATATCTAAGATAAAATTACCAACACACTGCATACATAAACATCTAAGACAAAATTACTAAAACGGAAATTAGGACAGATAAACTCTTCCACAGCTCCAAACACGATGTGCAGTTTTAATTTCGTTTTTGTCTACGTGTGGCTTCCGGGGATTCATTGTAGGGGAAAAAAGCCAATAGACCCACTGCCTGCTCAAAAACATATCTTAAGAGTCGACTAATTAGGAGCTTCCTTCGAAGTCGATGTAAATCTGCATGAGTTGCCTTAGTCACACGTAAATTGTATTACAATGTTAACGAATAAGTTTAGTACATTTCAAGGTAAAGAAAATGTGTACTCACAATGTGCAGACTAAGCGATGTAATGGTGACAATTAATCTCACTTCACAAATTGTACCAACAGTCAACCTCTGGGTGTGTGTTCACGAGTAGAAATCAAAACGGATGATTAGAGCAGTGGTTGTTTTACCTGTCAGACACAGGCCGGTTCTCACTCGAATGCGATCTTTCTGTCATGATCAGGTTGTTCGCCCTACCTCCGGTTGAATCTTTTGGCTTATATTCACCTACTGATATGCTCGGTTTCCTTTCAGAATATTTCACGTTGAGTTCAGACTCTAAATGAGCTTCTGGTTACATTTAAATTCGATGTACATCTTCTTATATGTCTTGTATAAGCACAGAAGTACAAATGGGCAACTGAATACGGTGTGCACTTATGATTAACCCTCCCTTATTTTGCACGGTATTAGGCGTTATTATTAAATGTAACGTCGTAACAGTAAACACCGTGTGGCATTAGTAGTTATGTGTACCCATAACATGAGAAGCGCCTGTTGTGTAGCGGCTAGACCAACGCCTGCGCATAGAACGGTTTCAGTTTAGTTTAGTTTTGAGAAACGACATAATAGCACAAGCCATTTCCATGAGCGCTCCGTACCCATCTTCAGAAAAAATCTCGTCATCCCCTTTTGGGATGCAATGTTTAGTTTTTTGGAATCCCCACCCTGGCTTTTGCCCTTCGAATTATGATTATCCGGGGACAGGGTCCCTGAAACCACCTTCTACCCATAGATGGTGTTATTTTAGGGCTCCCGGCAACAGCCATTGTGGGGCTTCCCTTCCCCACATACACACACACGCACGCACACACACACACACACACACACACTCACACACACAAATTGAAAAATTGCGTACCACTTGGGGACGAAGTGATTACATTACGCTTTAATGTATAATGCTACGATATTTCACAGATTAATTTTCAACAAACGAATTGAACAGAAAAAAACTGACATGATGACAGTCAACAGACAGACCGTCGCCCTATTGCTGACAATAATGATTGGCCCTGTCACTGCTCAGGTTTGGATTGTCTTTAGTTTTCGTGTTTTCATTTCCCTTCGTTATTCACATGAGTATTTTCAGCAAATTAAAGTTAAAAGAAAATGTAAAGTAAAGGACTAGTAAAGTAAAATATTAACAATATAAAAGTAACACAAAAGAAAAGATACTTAAATTAAATGTTGAAAAAGGATAAATAAAAAAGGTTAAGTAAAATAAAGTTATATAAAGAAAAATTTATGGAATAATTTAGACGAAGTAAAAAAACCACACACACAATAACTTAAGCGAAGGATAAATTGGGGAAGAAAAAAAAACACAGTATAGGATAAATAACGAAAAAAGTAACTGAATTAAAAAGAAAATGTATACTGTGAGAAAAGTAAAGTACAGCTCAAATATAAGATACTTAAAGAAGAGAAGAGTGAAATAATGCCAGGTAAACTCCAGGATACATAGTCTAAGATAATTAAAGTACAGGGCAAACCAAGTAAGGGGCAAGCTGTTGTTGGTTCGTCACAAGTGATGAGGACCATTTCTCTTTTATGTGGCAGGAAACTAGTTGATTGTGAATCTAGAGAGGACTTACCCGCTCACTATGGGCCGGGAGGATCTAGGACAGAGAGGACAGGGAATAGTGTATGTAGACAATGGGTCTCTTATACGGGCCTTTCTATTTGTTCTTCTCTGCTCAGCTGCAATTTTCTAGACGCTTCGCAAGTTGCTGCTCCTCCAAGGATAGCCACTCGCTACACGGTCCGTCTTGTGAAGCAGCCTCCAAAATGTTGGGGTTTGTATCAAAGGCTTTAAGTGATGCTTTCACATTACCCACCCTATTACCATTCTGTCAACTATTTTTTTGCATTGTATAAGTGGCAGCGTTTCTTTTAGAGCATTTTCTGGTCAGTATGAGAGCGTCTACCATCTTGTATCTCACCACAAATGATTAATTTGGAAACCGATGGTCTGGCAAGCTGACGACGTGACGTGACCACCGAATCTGTGACTGCATCAGGAGGTATCAATGCTGGGAATGCCATCTCTCTTCACTACGACAGTATCTAAGACCCTGTCTTGCCACTTCATGTTTAGTATCTTCTTCAGACTGTGTGGGAGAGCTGGGCTTCTTTGCATGAAGTCCATGTAGGTCTGGGTTCAACAAGCATACTGCAGCGATGGATACACCACGGCTCTGAAATCTTCAGTTTCGCTGGCACAGTGATGCCACTTCGATGTCAAACAGTGGTGAATAGTCTGTCAACTTCGGAGATCCTGGCGTTCAAGTCATCGTGGATGATAACATTTTGAGACAGTGTGCTACCCCAATACTTGAATCTATCCACAATATTTAATTTATTACCAATAACAAAACTAGTGGGTTCTGAATACACTTTACCTGTTGCTGATTGGCACACAATTTATGGTTTCTCAGTGTTGATGGTAAGCCCAAAACAAGCCTCAGAGAGTCTGTCCATATTATACTGAAGATCCGCATCTGAACAAGAATTAGGTACACAGTCGTCAGCGAACAGAAGATCCCTGACAATATCTGATTTAACGTTGGTTTTTGCTTTAAGCCGGAAAAGTCTGCCAAGTTTTCTATTGATATGTCTATCACGAAAAGCACTTGATAGCACGGCTGAGAATGTGATGGTGAATATAGCAGGTCTTATTACACACTCTTGTTTCATGCTTTTTGTGACAGGGAAATGTTGAGATAGTTTTTCCATTTTCCTTTATTCTAACCTGCTTTGTATCACGCAGCTGCTGTACAATAGTGATAAACTTCTTTTAGTGGCAGTATGTTGCCATGATCTTTCATAGATCTTCTCTGTTGGCTTAAAAGAATGCTTTTGTGAGGTCGATGAAAGCAAATCACGTTGTTGTTCCTGACATTTTTCTTGTTGCTGCCTCTCTGTGAACACCATGTCTATGGTTACACGCTCTTTTCTGAATCCATTTTGGCTTTTGGGCAGTAGGCTTTTAATATGTGTCGTAAGACGATTCAGGAGTCTTCTTGCAAGTTTTTCTCTGTAATTGAAAGTAAGAAAATGCCTCATTGATTGCTGCTGTCCTGACCATTCCCTTTCCGCTTGTATAGATAGATGTATTACTAAAGCATCCTTGAGTTACTGAGGGATAATTTTACACTGCCATATTTGCTTTTAAAAATACCACAATAAGTTTCTTTGTCAGGGATTTTTCGGAAACTTTGCATACCTCTACGGAGATTGAATCAGAGCCAGGAGCTTTACTACAAGAATGCTTGCCAAATCACCATCTTAGTTTCTCCCAGAGCAGAAATTCGTCTTGTGCTATGTTCAAATAGAATTTTGGGAGACAGTCGATAGCGGCATTATGTTAACAAACGAAAACTGGTTTGGAGAATGTGTTCGTTATCGATGATTAGTGTCTTCCGGTCTGTTTTGAGGAAAGGACGGGTCACGGGGACGCTAATGGAATACTGAGTGCCTTAAGCCTATTCCGCAGTCCAATGAGTTTTAAGTGTTCTTCTGTTTAAAAAAAAAAAAAACATAACACAAACTTTACCACATCTAGCCGGACGCGAGATTTCATGTCGGCTCCTATTCATGCATTGACTGTTCCCCCAGGGCTGTCCTATGTTATAGGGGTGTAAGCGTAAGCGTTCTTTTCATTTCGACGTCTACAAACAGTTACATATTACAGTCCACATCACACTTGATGGAAGCTGTAGACATTGTTGACACTTTAGTCAGAACACTGATCGACGAAAACACAGATAAAGGTGATGATACAGTTTTTACAGATGGGTCAGTGATTAGGGGCAAGCGAAGTGCATGGGCTTTGACTGTAAGCCCAAGGGGGAAATCTATCAAGGAGATGAATGGCGCCTTTGCTGTTATGGCCGATAGCCTAACAATGGAAACTATGGCTGTAACAAGGGCAGCATGGCTTGGTACTCAAAAGTTCAAACACATATGCATTCTTAGTGACTCGATGACTATGCTTTTAAAAATCCTAGCTGGTTTTTTCAGGCATGATTGGATTGCAACACTAAGCACTTCACGAATATATGCCCTAACCTTAATCTTTATGGCAAGTTATGCGGGTGTTCAAGGGAACGAGCGTGCAGACTATCTTGCTGACACTGCTGTTGCTATGGCTAGTCTAGTACTGAAGTTATGTTATCAATGCCATGCGCTGCATTTACCGTACAGTGGAGCACGCCAAAGGACTGACTTCGTATCCCTATCTAGACTGATGGACATTGGGGTGCAGCCTGAAGCTGCAAAAAATAATTATTTCACTAAGGGGACAAGACGTTTCATTAACCAACGCAGAACAGACGTCATTAGTCGTTTTACACGTGGGAAGCTTTTGAGGAGGAACTCAGAGCCCCTATAGATCTGTCCAGAATGCTGTGATGATAATCCTTTGTAATCACCGAGTGGAAACCCGGCTCCCATTTGTTGGAGGCCTGACACAGCGAAAGCGTGCAGCTCTCTTTCGTGGCAAGCGACAGAAAGCGCTCGAGCAAATGTTCAGTTGGTTTGCTTTTCTCTGTCAACTACGTCTCTTGTGCAACAGTCACTGGTTTAAGAATTGGTGGCATTCTGAGGCTACTTGTCGCTCGCCAATGTTGACTGTTGAAGGCAATTCATCTGGAAGTTCAAGTCAATAAGTAAGGACGCAGTGATGGTGATAAAGAGT